>PVJA010000865.1:0-11237 GCA_004027025.1 Myocastor coypus | reverse complement strand
CGTCAATCAAGAAATGGATAAATAAGATGTGGTATTTCCATACAATGGAGAACTACTTAACCATAAAGAAGGGTAAAAACTTGAGATGCTGGTAGATAGGTGAACAGATGGAACTGGAGCCCACGCTCCTAACTGAAATAAATGAGACTCAGGTAAACATCATATTATCATCCTGATGGGAGAAACTCAGTGACTAAATAAGGTCCTGTCCCTCCTTATTTTTGTTTTGTGACCGTGTGTTCCTTCTGTTGTTACATTTCTCAGGCTTGTCTCCAACACTTGATCCTCCTGCCTCAGTCTCCCGGAGTGTTAGGAGGGGCGGCCCGGCCACCACAGCCGGCTCAGAGGCTCACTTCCTACCGCTGTGTTTCCATCTTCCTCTCAACTGCTTCCGCTGTTTCATTTTTGTTTTTTGTTTTACCATGGCTGGTTTCACGGGACCCTAACCCTAGGAAGATTTTTTAAAAAACTCTTCATGACAGTGACTAGCACTGGCTTTCGGATGCGATGAGTCACGGTCTAATTTGGGGTTTCTCCCTGTGGGACAGACGACTTCTGTCTCAATTTTGCTTCCACAAAATGTAGATAATAATGTCGACTATGAATCTCATTATAAAGACGAGTGGCGATCACGTACCTGCGACGTTCAGCACCGTCCCGGTGCGGGCGGTCGCCACCCAGGAATGCCTCCTACTTCAATTTCAGGTGTGAGTTAGTGGCACCGTGCGGTAAGAGCACAGCTGCACCCCCTGCTTTCCTGCATTCCTGAACACTGCATTTCCTTTGGGGCTAGGTGACTGGTGGGCCACGCACATCATCTTCCAAAATTCAGACTTCTGACTAGAAAATGAAAACATATCGGCAGCAAATCGTCTAGCTCTCATGTTGGGCTGAGGAGCAAAGCCTGCGCCGTGGCGTTAAGTTGAGGACAGCACGATCAAATTAACAGAAGGCAAGTCTGCCCTTGGCTTGGGGGTCTGCGTACTCCAAGGCAAGGGCGCGCAGCGTGCACACACAGCCCCCGCCAGAGGTGCCGCTGCCCTTCGGCCCAGTTATCCTGAGTGAAAGCTGCTGAATCATAGAAGACGGCTTTAACCAAAGAGGAAATGTTGCGCAGTGTCCTGTGGGGAGTCGTGTGGTGGGAATGGAGTGAATCTTAATTTTAGTCTCCGAGTGGAGCTCTGTGACTCAGCCGCGCTGCCTGGCAGGCCTGGGACCTGCCTATGCTTCTATTTCTTTGTAACCCTAGCGGTTTGGAGAGAAACACTCTCGTGTTTCGGTGCATTAAATATTTACCAACCACCTATCGGACATATGGCCTTGGTATGTGCGTGCTGACAGCCCTGGTCCTCGGCACCTTTTCAAGTGGATCTGTAGGGTCTGCGGGGTCGTGCACGTTCGCAGATCCTGTTGAATAACTGAGTCGTTTGTTCTTTCTGGCTCTTTGCTCCCTGACCTGGTGTCAGTATCACGGTCAGGGTTCTGACGGAGGAAGCCTCACAGTCATTTTTGTTTTTTCTGTGTTCTTTCCTCCGCCCCAGGGTGCTAGCAGTACCAGTGTCCCCCACTTAAGGCTCTTACCTGACGGCAATTGCGTTAGCCCATGTACAGGTGTGGAGGCCTTTTCCTTCAGCAAAGACATTATTCTGAGGCTTCAATTATGCTTGCCAATGAGCTCTGGTTCACCTTATGCTGTTTTAAGGAAAATATGCTGGGACCCATGAACTTTGGGCTTTGATTTGTTGGGTTTTTGACTCAAAAGCAATTCCCCGTAGAACATGTAGGTGTAGATGACACTAAGTCCTGCTGGAGCAATGTTTTGAAATAGATTACGTATGTGATTCAAATTAATTAAACCCGTGAGAAATCCTCTACTCTACCAGCTCTGTTTCAGCTCCCACACACTCAGTAGATGCTTCCAGAAAGCCTCCTAATACCTCCCTGGCCAGGGAATCAGGGGTAAAATGAGAGCCATGGGCTCTGTTCAGGGGCCATTGAGCTGGATCAACAGTTCTTTTCAAAATGGTAATTTCTCTCCCACACCCTGCTTTATACAAAATCTCAACAGCATCTATTTTTCACAAAAGTTTTCTTACATTAAGCACATTGCTAAATGTACACAAATTCAGGATTTTATCAGTCATCTCTAGCCAACACAAGTATTCATTCTGTCCCTTTTATAATCCACAGTCATTGTAGACCTACAATAGCAGATCTACATTGATTTATTCACTTATTATTGCATATAGAATATTATTGATTTTTTTTTGTGTGTGTGTTTTTAGGGAAGAGCCTACAGGGACAGGGTATTCAGGGTCTCACTACCCGATCAGACTCATAGTGATCTACTTGTTTACAGCCACCCAAGAGCTGGGGTTACAGGTGCACACCACCTTGCCCAGTCTCAATTGCCCTCTTAGCGTATCCTGGGGACAGGGCTGGCACGGCAGGTCTGAACCCCAACTCTTGTGCTTGCCTGCAGGCACCTTAATCCCTGAGCTAATTGGATGGCCCTTATTGATTTTTGATTATGCAAAAACCATGAATTTTGTGTTACTTTCCCTCAATTTGGAATCACATAAAAATGTTGGCTTGTATTGAAGCTTGTTAACAACTTGCTATTTTTAAACACTTCTCAAGTGATAGTGTTTTACCTATATTTATGAATACAGCTTATTGGTTTAAAGTTTAAATCTGCTTTGAATTTAAACCTCAAAACAAGACAGGCCAAGAGAATTAAGTATGGGCCAGATTTTACTCCTATCATATCTCGTGTCTGATTCTTCACAGCCTTGTAGCAGACATAGACAGGTCAGTAGATGGCTGTCACAATAAAGCTGTACGTGTATCTATATATTCAATGCTATTGAGATATTATTTTAAGGGTATCAAAATCCTGATGCACAAGTGCTAATATATGAGATAAACAGAGAAAATAACTTATTGGTCATAGCCAATCACAGTTACTTGATATGTTAATGATTACTGCTACCCTTTATTAGGGTAGGCAATAGCTTTGTGTACTAGTCCAGAGAAAATAAAGGTAGAGAAGCAATATACATTCCAAAATTCATAAAATTGTATAGATGAGTTGTATTGCATGGGACATTTTACATTGCAATGCATTTTATTTTTTTTTTCCCTTTGTTTTCACCATACACTTCAGATCAGCCTTGAACTTGAAGTAATGCTCCTGCCTCAGCCTCCTAAGTGCTGCAGGTCCAGACGTGCACCACTATGCCTGGCCGCAGCACAGTTTAATTTACTGTGGGGTTCATACAGTGATGTTTAAGCACTTAAGAAAGGAAATATTTCAGCTATTGCAGGACTAATATCAATGCAGAGGGCTCACACTCAAGCGCTTCCACTGTTGTTGGTTTTACTGAATAGCTTTACAAACTCACAGGTTCACCATAACTATTTGCTATGCTCAATACCAAGAAGCAACTCAGATGATTTCAAACTATTAGTGATATCAAAACAACTGATTAATAACAATTTCTAAGTCATAGCTGACTTGGTACTATGTTGTACTAAGCACTTTAAAAATTCTTTGTCTACCCTGCGGAAATAGCTCAGTAGAATAAATGCTTGCCTGGCAAGTGCAAGGGCCTGAGTTCAAGCCCTGTTCCCGCAGAAAAAATAATTTCTTTGTCTATTTCACTTATGAGTATATCTTAAGATAGATATCTTAAGTTACATCCACTTATATATGAAGTCTTCCAGTTTGTCATTCTTTATAGCTGAGTAATATTCCATTGTATAAAAATACTACATATTTACTATTATGGAATATGGGACTATGTATACAACTACTTTCTCTTAGTTCAATGAGAAGAAATATTTGTACCAGTAGTCTTTAGAAAAGTTATTATGTCTACATCTTGTACACTGAATAACTACCATGAAGAAAACAATATGCATTGTGTTAATTATTGCAGCTGTCTTACTAACATGTTTTGAAACTGTGTCATTGTTATTTCTTATTAAACTAATACAAAAGTTCTTTTTCTATTTATTCGTGGCCGTTCTGGGAGGCACTATGGTTTCTCCATTTTAAAGCTGAGGAACTTGAGGCAGATGCTTAACTGATAATTTAATTACGTACTGCTTCAGGTCTGTGTGAGCAGAGCTCAAGGTCACAGGTCCCCTTGGTCTCCTTGCCCACCACAGGTGACCATCACTGCCTTGCTGATGTGTGACTTCATCACCATTCACCCAGAACTTGCTTCCCTTTGGGTAGCAGCAAGCAAATGGTCCGTGATTAAAAAGATTAGAGTCCAGAGAAAGAGAGAAACAAGAACCCTGACCGTGATTATTCCTTGCATTGCATGGCTAGGCTAGGCTGCTAAGCAGCAGATCAGAGGAGGATACAGCTGGTGTGAGGTGTGCAAAGAGCAAGGTGCTGGTGGTGATGTTGGGGTGCGTGTGCGTGTGCGTGTGTGTGCGCGCGCACGCGCATGCAGATGCACAGAGTGAAGGCGTGATAAAGCACTGAAAAGAGCACAGGGAAGAATACATATATTCTTTCTTGGAGACAACTTTGTAGCTATCTCTCAAGTAGTGAAAATTACCAGTTTTGCGTGGAGCAGATTGGACAGAAGGGGCAGTGGTCATGAGAGGGGAGGGAGGCTGGAGAAGTCTACAAGGCCCTGTCCTCAAGGGATGCTGTTTAAACCATGTCAAGGAGTTCGCATTTTAAGAGCCTCTTCCCACCTTCATGTCGCCTGCTAATAGCTAACTACAACTCGCAGCTTTAGATTCTTTCTCCACGTGGCTTTCTAGGTAGGCACCAGAGATAATTAGAAGCTGGTGATGACTCTAACTTCAGAAATCTATTGCTATCGGCATGTTCTAGAAACGTTCTTCCATGTTGCCTCTCTTTTATGTATGAGGATGTTGGAAAAGAGTTTGCTTCTTCCTTCCAGACCTGAGCTGAGAAAAAGGCGCTCTGCTTATTCTCCAAGACCAACAACTCCTGAGTCATTGATTCTGTCAGTGGGAAACAGGGCCAAGCTCCAGCCACAGAGAGATGGGGAAGACCAGGCCGGACACCATTCTAGTGTCTGTTTATGACAAACCAGAAGTACAGTTCCTTTTCTTCAGCCATAGTGAGACCGTGCTCTTTTCCAAAAGTGTCTAGTCCACTTCCTCGCATCTTGGATAAGAGCTCATGTGCTCTCCAGCTGGGCTGGAGCCCTAAAGCCCAGACTTGGTTTGTCCCTAACTCTAGTTGGCGGCATAACTACAACAACTGGCTGTGGTCCCCGGCCTGGACGAGCATGAGCCCGAAGAAGCCCAGAGCTGCAAAGTGCAGAAAGCTCATCTGCAGCACCTGAGCAAGGATGCCACCCACCCTTCAGAATCACTGCTCTTCTGCGAGCACATAGAGAACTCCGTAGAATCTTGATTGCTGAAGTCTGTGGAACTAAAACCCAGTGAAAGATGAGGAAGCTAGGGCTTAGAGGTCACGCAGTTTCTCCATAGAGAAGTGAGCAGGTGGTAAGAGCTTACTTCGGGGAAGGATTCCAAAGCCTGTGTTCTATCGCTAGCACCATAAGGGGAGGGAACTGCAGTGACTGCTTCTTAGGAATCAGACGCTGCTGGTAGCTGCAGTCACTGTGGTCCAGTGGGAGGCAGTGTGGGCCCAACCCTGTGCTGTGGTCAGGGGTGTGGCCAGGCTGCCTTGAATTCGCATCCTTGCCTTGCTGTGCAGAATCAGTACGATGGGGGAGGGGGGCTAGGATTCCAGCCTCATGGATAGGGAGGGACACGGAGGCTCAAGGACTGAAGGAACGTGCTCAAGGTCAAACATACGGCTAGCGAAGATCTCGACCTGAGGTCCTGAGCTCTAAATTCAAAATTTCCCCTCTGATGCCGAGTGAATTTTGTGACCCCTCCCCTAAACATCAATGAGCAGCTCTAAGCAGAGACACTAACCTCAAAAACAAGTGCTGATGTGATCTGAATCCAATGTATCTTTCGCCTGCAGGGAGACGTGAGCCTGAGTTCTCACTTCAGCTCTTGGGCGCCGGCCTGCTCTTCCGTGCGAGCGCTCTGGCTGGCAGAGCTCACCCCAGAAGCCCGTGCGCCCAGGGCAGCGCTGGGATTTTCCGGGATCTGCTCGGCCTGCTCACTCTCTTTCCATCGCACTCCCTCTTTGAGGATGTGCACGTAGCTCTCTCTCTGCATTATTTAAGAGATGGTTTCCAGTAAGGGAAACAGTTGAATTCTAAGTCTCCCTGCAATGCTGGCTGTAGGATTCTCTAATTTAAAAATAAAATCGCTCTTTTCTCCTTCGCTCACTTATTTACTGAAATGCCAGTAAAGGGTATCAGCGCTTTTCCCAAACCGAAGCCATTACAGTGAAAACAGAAGGCCTTGTCTTCCAGGCCGGCCTGTTTCTGCATGGAGCAGCTCCTGGGGGAAGCTGTGGGCTCCAGGCCTGTAGTAGAGTCGCTTGCCTCCCAAGCAGGGGTGGCCTAGTGGTGGGTGGACTGGTTCCAGGGCTCCTGCAGCACAGGCAATACTGAAGAGAGAGAGAAAGCGTCTCTCACCTTGGGCAGAATATTGTCCTGCAGGATCACAGCCGAAGCTTTCTGATGCATTTCACAGAGACATTTTACGAAGAGGGGTCTTTAGAGCTGTGGAGCCCCAGTCTGCACTGGGAGAGGGTTTGATGAGGACAGGACTTCCCTGACCTTCAGCGGCTCCTTGCTCTGTTTTTCTTTTCTCCTTAGATGGTTAAGACTTCGATGGCTGCTTTTGTCTTTGCAGAAATTAGCCAACCTCTTGCCAACTTCCCTGGGGTTTGTGGGGCCTCGCTGAGGAGTTGGTTGGGTCCCCAGTTGCCTTTTCTCTTTGCAGCTTTGAAGCTCAGCTGGAAGCCACGGCGCTGAGCCCTTCCTGCTGTTGCCCTCAGGCAGGAGGGACCCCACTAGTGTAGTCCTTCTGTCCCTGAGTGACCCCTTCCCTGGAGAGCGAGTCTCATCTATTGTATGAGTCCCAATAACTGGGCCTCTTCTTTTTGTTCTGGGAAATTTGCTCCTTTCAGAAGGCCCAAGTTTGGTAGGCAAGACCCTGTGCATGTAGCCAGCAGCCCACAGTATTTCAGGATTATCTACAGGCTACAGAGGCCATCTGTTTCTAGAACAGTATAGAGAGGAGCCTAAAGGAGCTCGTTACTGGCAGGCATCATCTGCATCCTGTCAGTCGGGCTCTCAGTTATGAGGGTGTGATTGTGATGCCTCACTGCCTTAATATTTTATTTCTAATTATATTCAGAATTTGATTGTGAAAGAGTGGCATTATTTATTGCATTCTTTTTTTTTAAGGACCTCAAGTAACCTTACCTTTTATGTTTTATTTTTTGAAAGTTTTTATTCATTTTAATGAGAAAATGAAATAGCAATGAAACACTTTCAAACAGGTTAGTAGGGCCGCTACAATAATTAATACATTGCGTATTGTTGCCTTCATAGTACTTATACGGGGGACAAGATGCAGATATGATATCCTGTCTAAACACTATTAGTATAAACCTTTCTTCTCATTGAACTAAGAGAAAAATATCATGTCAAGTACCTTCTCTTGTACAGATATTTATTAGATTCTTTTAAGGCTCAAGAAAATGTCTGTGGCCTTTGCATTTAAAGTGTTTATTTTATTTAATTCGAGGAAGTCACATGCTGTTACATGTTTTACTAAGTAGATGTGGTGAGTCCCAGTTCGTGCCCGCCATGTTGGCGCCCCTAGGAGTACAAAGACAAAGCTCCGTCTCTTAAGGAGCAATAGTGCAGCAGGACCGTTCCGCGTCCCCGCACGTGCGAGGGATCTCCAGATTGAGCTACCCTGTTTTCTCGCCTTTCAGACACACTCCTCTGCTCCCAGGCCAGCAGGCACTGCCTGGCTCAGTCATGTTTGCTGTAACAGTAGAAGTTTGTACCAAGTGCAAAGGAAAGTTAAACAATAAAACAAAACAGACATGTCGCGAGAGAACAGCAAGGCTGGGAACCTACGTGCACTCTAAACACTTCTAGGAATCCCAAAGTCGAGGTTTACACTCTATAACTTTTTTTCTGCCCAACTTGTAACTTCCTTTTGCTCTGTTTTTATAGCAGGGCAAGGAAGATGCTGGGGGTGAGCATTCTCAGCGCTGCGCTTCAGGGCTGGCTGTGCAGCCTTGTTTGTGTCATGTAGGGTTTGTCTTCTGGCAATGAGAATTACTAGTTACTTTCCCAGCACTGGGATGAGATAGCCACCACCCACAGCTGGAAGTAGGAGAAGACTAGCAGCTTCACTCTTATAAAGTTCATGTTCGTGGATTACCAGTTCCCTTCCTTCAGCTCAACTCTTCATCCCAGACAGGCAGGCTTTGGTATAAGGATAGTTTCGCTCAGCAGCAAGGGGCTTGGCAGGACGCACATGTACAGGCAGCTCTGTCTGGATACACTACCGCTTCTAGAGACTTGACTCCCTACCCCGAAGAGAAGAGAGGCACAAGAAAAGCATCGCCTTCAGGCAGAGTGCTGATGCCCTAAAATTCACAGTCCAAAGTATTCCAAAAGCAGAAACTTTTCGAGTACCAACATGGTTCCCCAAGTGGAAAATTCCACACTATTTTTTCTTGTGCAAAATTATTTAAAATAGTGTACATAATTACCTTTAGGCTGTGTTCAGAGGATGTATGTGACACAAGTGAATTTCATGCTTAAGCTTGGGTTGTACCTTCAAGTTATCTCGTTAGGTATATGCAATGAACCAAAACTTTTGAAAGAAATGAAATCTGAAACATTTCTGGTTACAAGCATCTTTGATGAGAGACAGCTCACCTTGTACATTAACTTTGACTCTTTAAAAATAACTCAGAGCTTGTGGATCTCAAAGTCTTCAATGAAGTGGAATGTTCTTTCTGCTTGACTTATTGAATATTTAATGGCTCAACTTATCATGTGATACACACATAGCAAGCACCAGGTGAAGGATGTTGGCCTTATTACATGGGAGGTAAGTGACATTATTAGAGTCTGTTGCGCCCAATGTTAGGGGTCATCAATGACAGACAGGACTAAACCTGAGAGAGAAGGCCAACCCCGTGGCAGTGAAGACTCAGTGCTGTGAGTTTAAACTGTGGTGACTTATTAATTTTGTGTGTGGTCTTTAAGGGATGCCCCCATAGCTGGCGTCACATTTCTGGGCATGCCTGTTGGCTGTTTGCCTCTTAGTCACTGAGCTGAAATAGGGCTGGCCCTCAGCCAGGCTGTGGGGGCCCATGAAACAAAAACGTGGGGAGGAAGAATGAATCTTCTGTCCATTCCCTGGACTGGGATGTGCCTGTCGCCTTACCCTTGAACGTCACAGTGTCTTGTCCTCAGCTTGGAGATGTACACCTGTGTCCTGCTGGTCACTGGACCTTGGCCTCTAAACTAACATGAGCAGCTTTCTCTCCTCCACTTGTAGAAACTTGAGAGACTTCTTGGTGTCGCAGCCTGAGCTCCCTTCTACCCAAGGTATCGATTTAACTTATTGGTTCTGTGGCTCTGCAGAATTTTCAAGTTACTCTTCTCAGTGAAATAAGAGAGATGATGCGCCCCTAATTCTCTAGCTTGCCATCCTGGCCCAGGTGAGTACAGTGGCCCAGGCACAGCTGGACTGCATGGAACGACCTGGTTGCTCCATGAGGTCAGAGCAGCTACCTCTGCCTCTTGGTTAAGTTTACATTCTGCAAACTTCAGAAGTCATTTGCATTCCTGGTCCCCAAATTGGAATACGTTCAAGAGAATTCTACAGCAGAGAAGTCTATGTTAGGCAAACATGTGAAGAGCCCTGCAGCCTTTGTGCACGCTTGCGTCATGCTAGGGTACTTTACATGATCTTCGTTACACTAGGGCAATTGCTTTAAGTACAAAGTCCCTTGTGTTGGGCTTTCAAGTGCTGTCAATGTGATCACTGAAAATTTAATCAAACAGCTTTTGTCTGAGCATAAATAATGTCAAATGACGAATATGGATTTCTTTTTGCTTCTTCTTTCGAATTTACACAGTTGACTGACCTGGACCCACTAATGAGCTCTTTTGATATAGGTAGGATCTGAGTTTGGGCTCTGCTGAAAGAGACAACGAAAATGGAGCGTGGCCCCAAGAAAGTGTGAAGCTTCTAGAAAAAGGAAACAGGGAAGGAGGAGAGGCCTGGGGAGCCGTAGGTAAGTGAGGTGGTGGCTGAGGCCTCTGCGGAGATGAGAGAGTTGCACATGCACTCACCTGCTCTCACCACACTGCACGGCAGTCACTCCCACAGAAGTTATTCTGCTTCCCTAGGCTATGGCTCCAGCAGAACGGCTTTCTGTCGCATCAGAGGAGACCTCAGGCGGAGCCCAGGACAGAGACTGTTCACAGAGACTGCTCACAGATGGAAGGGGCTCTCAGGTCCCTTGAAATTGGCCAGCAGAGATACAACTAAAATCACAGCTGGCCTACGGGACAAGAAGAGGGGGCCTCAGTGGTATCTTCTAGACATCTGCATGGTTTCTCCTCTGTAGACATCTTTGCTGTTGTTTTTCTCTCAGAGAGAGCACCAGACTGACCCAAACTTTTCGAATGAATCATCTTCCCTGGCCTCACACGCACACTCCTATATTCTCAGAAGTGGATGTGAAGATTCAAAGAAAAGAGTCGCTCCTAAAATGAATTTCTAGAAGCATGAATAATTCAAGATGCCTTCACCAAGGGACATTTATACCACCTCATCTTCTCTAAAAAAAGACAAAGAGGACGAAGAAGTAAGAGTTGGGCCCTGTTGAAGAGGTAGCAAGAATATTTTTATTGCTACATGATGGTCGCAGAAAGAGATGTGGAGGTTCTCCGCCTGGTCAGCATCCCCAGCCAGGTGGGTTTCCTGCACTTAGAGGATGTGTAGGACACTGGGCTGCTACCGGCCACGCTCGCTGGTACGTTCTTCTCCTCACTGGGCACATCCAAGCACCTAGGCACTGGTGCGGGGCTGCAGGGAATGCTCAAGCCTGGTGCAACTTCGTTGTGCGCACAACCATCTGCAGGGCAGCGCATTTGCAAACCATACTTAATGCTAGCTCCCCTCCACTTCTGAGGGATGAACAACTTGACTTACCTGAAGGCGAACAGCAGAGAGCCTTCTTTATGCTTTCATTGGCATAAAAGCTCAAGTTGTCTGAAGTTCTTCTTGAAAATGGCTTCAAAGGCTACAGAGCCAAGAAAAAAAAA
>PVJA010000864.1:40309-145356 GCA_004027025.1 Myocastor coypus | reverse complement strand
GAGATTTAATGTTTCACTTTTAATATTTAGATCTTTAATCCATTTCGACTTTATTTTCGTGCATGGTGATAGACTAGGGTCAAGATTTAGTTTTCGGCATGTAGAGAGCCAATTTTTCCAGCACCATTTGTTAAAGAGGCTATCTTTCTTCCAGTACACATGTTTGGCCCCTTTGTCAAAAATAAGGTGGCTGAGTGTGAGTGTGTGCATTTTATGTGTGTGTGTACCTAAATGCATTTTTTTGTGCACTTGTGTGAGGGTCCTCCCAGGCATATGTATGCAGAGAGTACAGGCCCAGGTTGGAGGGTGTGAGTCCAAACTGAGACCCGTTATTTCCTTTCTGTGTGATCACAGGCAGGGGCTTAAGAATCTCTGGGTCTTAGTGTCATCATCTGTGAATTAGGTTCACAGTGCCTCATGCATTGGATCAAGAGGGTGGCATTTGTGACTCTCTTCGGGCAGTGTATACTCGTGCTGTAGAAGGTGTCACTAGGATAGCATTCATTAATATCGAAAGTTTATGGTACCAGCAGTCTTAGATGTATTTGACACAGGGCTGTGACTTTTTTTCCTGATTTTCTTCCTGAAGCTCTATTGTGGAGACAGATAGCGCGATTTCCGTTTTATAGATAAAGAGCTGAGCCTGTTATATTAAACAATTGGTTTGAAGACAAACACCTGATAGAAATCAGAGCAGAGAAACAAATTTTGTTCACCATCTTTCCTGTCTTACTCTTTTTTTGTTGGTTCATTTTTTCGTTGGTCCACCACTCATCCCAATACACCCCATACACACTTACATTTTTATTTTCTCCAAATTGGAAAGTGTATCGCCCTTCCACCTGTGGGATACAAGTTTACTGAAGAGCTGCTTTCACACGGTCACCACTTGCAGCTTTTTAATTGCCCTGTCTCTTTGAACATTTGGGATGTGTAATGAAATCACTTTCCAACTCTGATTCATCCCAAATTCAATATTCTGTTTCCTTTTGTCTTTTTTTTTTTTGTTCCCCCAGCAATGAAAAGATTGGTAACTTTATAAAACATCTGAACCCATGGTGGAAGTTTCCTGGGGCTTCAAGTGTTGCACTATGTTATCTTTGGAATAACTTTGAAGTCCCACCGGTGTAATGGAAGCTGCTATTATGTCATGGACCTGATTAGCATGCCTGTGGGAAACCTTAATTCATGCCAGCATCATAGCTGCCTTTGCAATCAATCAGTTTGTTTTGCTTCCTTTTTTGCCCCCCCCCCATGCTCTTAATGTAAAGGTGATGGGCTGACTCTCCCAGGGTAATGGAACATATACGGATGCCTCCAGAGGGGACCAGACTCAGCCATAGCAGTCACTGCCTCCAGACAGCACCAGGAGCAAATGGCCCAAGAGAGCCTTTGGCAGAAGCAGGGATGAGGCTGCTGCTGACCCTTTGATGTGCTTGGGAAGGTTTTGATTTAGTTGGCATTCAGGTTCTTGATATATAAAACTGTCTAACTCAGTAGTCAGCATGGCTGCCTGAATCCATTTGGTTCCGGTCATCTGTGATTAGGCTGATTGCTGGTGGCTCTGGTACTGCAGCAAGCTGTGCTGGCCTTCATTGGGTAAAAAGATCACATTCCAAACTATCTCTTTCTTCCACACAAAAGTACATTTCATTGACAAAGAAAGCTGCAAAAAGGAGCCATGTAGACTCCTATTATCTCAAATTGTTAATATTTAACATACATTAAAGAGCTATCTTTCTGCTCGCTACGTACAATTAATTTAATCACCAATGCGCTGTTAAGTGTCTATCAGAAATGTGAATTTTTTTCACGATGTATTAATCTGGTAATGATGTCTTCCTTTTACCTTTAGTTTCAGTGTTATTATTTCATGTTACATGAAATGTTCCCCTGAGAGCGGGGAGAAATCACAGGCAGTGTTTGGGAGAACCAAATGATACCTAATTTGGATTGGGGAAATTACAAGGCATTTCTAGCTAGATTCAGCATAAGTTGGGCTCCTCTCATCCCTTCTGGTCTGGGTGGCCTTTCTCCTTCCTCACTGTCACCTCTCCACTTATGTAACATCTCCCAGGGGCCAGATCATGGTGTTCAGGAAATTGGCATAGTTGTTATTTCTCCAAGTTCATTTTTGAGCTGGAGGATGGGAATTCTATGGTGGACCACAGCAGCATTTTGTTGTTGTTGTTGTTGTTGCTGTTGTTGTAGTTTTGTCTTTTGGAGACAGGGTCTCACTAATCAGTTCAGGCTGGCCTTGAGCTTACTTTGTAGCCCAGGCTAGTCTTGAAGTCTCAACAGTCCTCCTGGCTCAGTCTCCTGGGGGCTGGGATTACAGGCATGCAGTGCCTCACCTGGGAAGAGTAGCTTTGTTGTATTTGCTTATGCAGGTTGCTGCATTTTCTTCTACCTGGGAACTCCCTACCTACTAAGTTCCCTATGTACCATCTTTAAGATGCTCACCACACAACTAAATATGTAGGTTTATCTTTCTCAGCTACACGTGGAGTGCATGATGACAAGGACCCCAATCACCTTGTTCACTGCTGTGTCTCCAGGGTTGGATGAATGAGTGAATGATTCATCCAGAGCCTAGCAAGAGACAGAACCCATTTGAATGACTCAGAATCTAGTGGAGGGATAAGGTCTAAAGTATGTGTGGTGTCAAAGGCATGAAGAAGGGACAATGAAGCTGCCAGATATTAGCAACTGCAGGAAGCTTATCAACTTTGAGGAGCATAAAGGACAGGGGAAGGAGTAGTATTATCAAGGCCAACAAGGCCTGGAGCCTGGGAGAAGAGGTCTCCTGAGAGGAACTGGTGTCCTGGAAGGCAGCAGTCTCCATGCCTGAGCCAGGGCTTGAGGCTTGGAAAAAGAAAGAGTAGAAATCATAACCTCAACTTCCCTTACTCTTTTCCTCTAAAATTCTCATGAATACCTCCCTTTAATTAGCTTCCAATGAAATGCAACTAACAGGAGAATCTAGATGATTTTAGGCAACAATATTAAAAGATATAAATAAAGAAAAGAGATCAAAGATAGATCTCGGACCAGGCAGATTAGTACACCCATACAGCCTCATATTTTAGGTCACTTCAAATTTTGGACTTTGAAGTTATGCCTTCCAGACCAGTAAAATCTATGCACATATTTCCAAATCTCCAAACCTCTAAAGTCTGAAACAATGGTTCTAAGTGCTTTGGATAAAGGCTAGAAATCCCAAATTATGTCAATTCATTTCCCTAGCACATAGCCAACTGACTGAAAATAAAGAACAAACTAAATCACCAAAGCAGATAGCACCAAAGCCTTTTGCTCCCAGAGAAGCCTCATCAAGGGTGGCCATGAGATGGATGCTAACTCTAAGACATTGCTCAGTAGTCTTTGGTATAGTGCTTCCTAAGTAGAAGATGCCCAGAAAGCACATGAAGGGCTTACTAGATGGCCAATTGGATTGTAGGGCCATTTAGTACAAAGGAAACTTCTTTCTTTCTTTCTTTCTTTCTTTTTTCCTTACTTCCTTCTTTCCTTCCTTCCTTTCTTCTTTCCTTCCTTCCTTTTTCTTTTGTCTTTTTGAGACAGGGTCTTGCTATGCAGTTTAGGCTGTCCTTGACCTCCTCACTTTTTGTAGCCTAGGCTGGTCTTGAGCTTGCACCAATCCTCCTGCCTCCACCTCCCAAGTGCTAGGATCACAGGCATGCACCACTAAGGCCCAGCCAATGACAATTTTCACAGTCCTGAAGACATCACATTTCAAAATCAATGTCATCATCCCCATTCTACACTTAGATGATCCACACCTTCTGTGGAAATAGGCAGGGACATATTTTGTGCTATTTGAGGCATTTCTGACAAGAATCAAACAAATTGAATAGAAGGCTACAGCATAAGAGAGAAAACACCCAGTTATTTTGTAAGTCAGCTGGACCCTCAAGTGCAAGATGAACATCACATGCCTGTGAGCGCTGCCACACTACACACAGCATGCCCAACCGTGCCAATATGGAGTGCCTTCAGCCAGGCCTCACTGTGTCTCCCTAGAAACACTAGAAGGGAATCTTCAGGGGGTATATACAGAAGTGGCAGTGCTTAGAGCTCTAGGACAAGTATGGATTTAATGTCACTGCCACATGCTGCTCCAGCATAGCCACCATAGTTAAACTCCTACCAGACATCCATGAAGGACATTTTCTGCTGCC
Source organism: Myocastor coypus (assembly GCA_004027025.1). Lineage (NCBI taxonomy): Eukaryota > Metazoa > Chordata > Mammalia > Rodentia > Myocastoridae > Myocastor > Myocastor coypus. The sequence goes on along the minus strand of PVJA010000864.1, from coordinate 141,157 downwards.
TCACACTCTCACTATTACTTAGTGTTATCTGGTTATCTATTTTTTTTCCTCCAATTTTATCAGTATATAAAAAACCACCCAGTATATTCTTTAAGTTTTTATTTCTCTGATGACTAGCAAACAATATACATGCTAGGCACTCTTGCTGCCCCTTACTAGGAAGCACTTTGTTTATATCCTTTCAATCCCCCTCTCCAACCCTCAACGTTTTTTTTTGTTGTTTGTTTTGTTTTTTTTTTTTTTACTTGAATCTCCCAACTAAGTAATCGTTATTTACCATTAGGTAATAAAAACCCTCATTTCATTTATTCTGTTTTTTAACTGTTGCTATTCATACATCTATCTGTAACTTACCCAATTAATCAGGTCCTCATATCTTATACATAGTTTAAGCTGTGATCCAGCTTCTCCTCCATGTCATGAGTCAGCTTTTCCATATACCAAACGATCTGGATTTTCTGTCCCTATTGATGAAGCTATTTCTGTTAGGTAGCAATGAAGTACAAAGTCCTGCTCAGTCATGGACAGAAATTGAATTGAATATATGGACTGATTGGGGAATATTTACATCTTTATATTGCTCAGTGTCTCCCTCTGTAAACGTGGCATGTCTCTTCCTGAACTCAAGACTGCTTTAATGCCCTTTACAAATGCTTTTATCTTTTCATTTGCCTAGAAATTGGCTTAGTTACTTTTCTCTCATTGCTGAGACAAAATACCTGACACCCAAATTTAGGGAAAGACAGGTTTATTTCGCTCACAGTTTGCGGAGGTTTCAGTCCATAATCAGCTCGCTCCAAGGCAGGGTGGCTGGGCATGGGGCCAACGGTTCAAGGTGTTGGGCGAGAGCAAAAGCGGGGGAGGGACAGGCCCCTTTTCTTTCTAATTCTATTGTATGTGGGCTGCTCCCCTCCACAGTGGGTGAAGCACTCCTGCACTCCTGTGTTTTCCTTTTCCACATGATGAGGTTTACAAAAACCCTGACCGCTGTTGAGTCACAGTTAAACTTCTAGGCCTTGCAGGTTGACAGAATGTATCAACCATAGCAGAAATCTTTTGCATTCATAGTGTACAACAGTTTTACTTTCTAAGATAAGTATTTCTCATCTGTTATTTTCTAGTTTGTTAGGAAAAGCGTAGCTGCCCAGGTCCATCCCCAGCTGGCTGTGCCAGCCCCACCCTGAGGGCAAGCTGGGACAGTGATTGAGACTGGGCGTTGTGGCTCACACCTGTAATTCTAGCACTTGGGAGGTTTTAAACAGGAGGGTCACTAAGAGTCTAACCTATGTAGTTAGACCTTGTAAGCCCTGCACTAGACGCAAAGGAAAAAAAAATGTATATATATATATATATATATATATATATATATATATATATATATATAAAGGCCTATTGACCTACACTATTTTTAAAATAAAACTGAAAATGCATTTTGTTGTTCTGTTTTATTTTCTGGAAGCAATTTTGCACATTTATATCTGGTCATCTAGGCAATATGAAGATAACATCATGCAATGCAGCAACTATTGTTGAATTACTGTGATTTTATTTAGTGAAATTTTGCATCTTTTCTAATGCTATTGTTTTTGCTTTTTACTAGTTTGTATTTTTTTAAGGATGTATTTTTCTCCACAGCAGACACAAAGTTTCTCAGCTGAGAATGCATTTTGGTCTACAACTCTACCAGATTGTGGTAGTTCTCTGCTATCCTTTTGAAAAATGATAATAAAAATTTATATCTCTATTGAGATAGCCATGCCACTGTTCTCCATCAATTTCTTAGAGTAGTTTATTTGATTGTTTTTAATTTTTCTGTTTTTGAACTCATATTCCTGGGATACATCCTAATTTTGACCATATGTGTTATTCTCAAAATATACAGTTAGATTTGACTGGCTATTTTTCATACCAAAATCACATTTGTAGTCTCCATTAAACTTGTTTTTTTTTTATATATACTGTTTTACTATGGGTTTCTTGTGTGTGTCTGTGTGTGTGTGTGTGTGTGTGTGTGTGTTGTATAATATATATCAGAGAAATAATATATTTTATATACTAGATGTTATGCTAGTAGTTTTATATATTATACAATAACAAATCAGGTATTGAAGCCTGAGTTTATAAAAAGAAAATAGAAGCGCTAAGAAATTATATCATTAAGTAATGGTAGATCAACAATTCAAACCTCACCTGCCTGACTTTCTGAGGTCTGTCTTTTTAAAATATACCTGTGTCTTCAGTATTACTCATCTGTGCTAGTCCTATCCTTCTATGTACTGCTTGTTTATTTAGGACTAGCCAACCCCTCCTAATCCTGATTTCTTTTTGCTATGGAAATAATCCATGGCTAGTGGTTGCCAAAAGAGCTGAAGTTAGCCTCTAAGCCTCCCTTCTTCTATCTTGAGCCCCCGAGGGGGAATCCTGCAGCTCGCTGCCACAGGAATCAAGAACAATAGCTTTGTGATTCTGTGAGTCCTCAAATCAGGTCCAGGTCTTAGAGAAAGGACCTGTTTTACAAATAAAACAAGAAAGAATAATAGACTCTACAAGTATGTAATTTCCATTTTGTTTTTAATTCCTCTGATAAATTAAATACCTGATGCCTCAACATATAGAAATTTGAATTTTATAGAAACTCTCTATTTGGGTCTGAAAAGAGAAAACTGTAACATTTTGGTTGTAGAAAAATTGGTAGAAAGTAAAAGAACAATAACAGATATAGCTACCTTTCTTAAAAGTTGACAAAGCATTTTCATGTTCTTTATTTCCTTTGAGCCTCCCATTGAGATCTTTAAGCAGATAAAGTGAGTTATCATTTTATAGACAAAGATATTGTACAAAACTTTAAACATGTGAAAACAATCACGCTAATATCCTCAGAGTGTTCACTCTTACTTCACTCTGTCACATACCTGAGAAATTTCTCTCATTAAAATGTCTGTGTCTCACAGTGTTGACCTTCTTTGGCCAATGTGGTTGGCAGACATGATGACACGGAGGCTTGGAATTGCTTGGTGTATGTACCTGTGTGTTTTTCTTGTTCTCTTGGTCTCCAGACATGTCACAAGCAGGAAATCTCAGGTTGGCCAAGAAGGGACATGAAACATGTTTGAGGCAATCCCAATCAGCTATGATGGCCTAGCCAAGCTCTGCCTGGAGCAGATTGTCTCACTGGAATTAAAGATACGTAAGTTTTCACTATGTATGGTTTTAGTTAAAGTCAAGAGTTGAGAAAGTAGTTGTTACACAGTAGTAGCTTACTGATACATTTTTTAAAAAAATAACACATAAGTGGTAGAGATGAAATTTGAATTCATATCTTTAAGCATATAGTTTTATACAACTGTAACTATGTTATGTATTTCTGCATGTAGAAATATATTTATATAGATGTGAAAATACTTCAAAACTGAACATTTGATGAGTAGGGACCATGTCTCATTTATCTTTGGTTCCTCAGAATCAGGATCTTGCACCTAGAAAGTAATTAAGAGATGCTGACTGTAAATAAAAGACAAAAATATCAGCAAGGTATTTATCTTTGATCATATCTTACAGTTTATAGTGAATAAATATAAAGTTTAAAAAATGAAGTCACATTATATGTGGTCTGTAAAAGTCAACTTCTAAAAATAGGTCCGAGCGACTGCACAAAGAGGGCACGATTGCCATTTTCCTTTTCTGACATCTGTCCAGACGTGGCATATTTCCTCTCTGAAGAAAGATCAAACCCCATAAAATGCATCATTTATATGCCACTCCCCATTAGGAAACAGCATGCAGACCGTTAATGAGGAGCAAAGGCTGAAGGAAGAGCTCTCTGAGTTGGTTTCAGGCAGGCTGTAGTGAAAATGCCCAGCCCTTTGGGAATCATACACACACACACACACACACACACACACACACACACACACACAAAGAACAAACACCATGCCCGTTTCCCTGCTTGACCCCGCCCTCACCCTCGTCCCTGCGTCCCCAGTCACCACAACAGCTTGAGGTAGCATTTGTAAGACCCACATGGAGAGCTTTCTCCTCTGATTTTTTTTTTCATCTCTGAAGTCCAACAGTGCCGATGAAGGTAGCTGTGACATTTGCAATTTTCCATGCACCAGCCCATTCCATTTTCTTTCCCGGTGCTGCTTCCATGGTACAGTAAACTTCCAGCTCTGACAATAATTATAGCCGGAATAAAATGAAGGGAGTAATAGGAACAAAGCGTGGCTGTAATTGCCTTTTCATTATTTGCCAACAGTTAGCTATTCAGTCACAGGGAAAAATTACACAGTAATTGGCTGACAATGGGGAAGCAAACGCCCGAATCCCACAACTATGATATTTTTGCTTGTTGAGTTTTAGACCTTTTATTCATATTTTGATTAAACAGCTGGAGCATTAAACTGACATATGAATGTATCCTTGGTCAAATTTTGATGCATTTGTTTCTACCCCATTCAAAATGTCAAATTTAAACTAGCACATACAGTAGACCTGTAAATATTATACTCTATTGACTTTCAAATAAATTCCTCATTCTTACCCTAGTTCATAAAGAAAGCACCATGGGGGTAATAGCACAGGCATTTTTTAACAAATCATTTTCAGTTGGATGTTTTAAAAACAAAAACTATGAGAATACATGGTCTATATTTTTTAGTACTTTGATTTTCCCTTAACTGAACTTTCTAAGCCCAGAAATGAACCTGTAGGAAGCCTGTGCTCTTACTTCCTGCCGCAGGCAGGGAAACTGAGGCTCAGAGGGATCTGAGATGGTCAGGGTCAGTGTGATCAGGTTCTCTCCTGGGCCTAGAGAGCCAGAAATTAATATTTTGGCTCTTTCTATTCTAGCAAAACAACCTCTGTCTCTAGATTCCTCCTTAAGAATGGACTCAAGGGGACCAAAGAGACACCTTGGTAGCCTAAGCACCTTGCCTTGCAAGTGCAAAGACCAGAATTCGGTCCTTGGTACCATATGCTATGTTGGGCCCAGCCACCAAAACTTGGTGTGGTGATGCATGGCTATCATCCCAGTACTGGGGAGACTGAGACAGGAGGATTGCTATGAGTCTGAGATATGTAGCTAGCCCCTGTACCAAATAAATAAATGATTTTTTAAAAAGAAAAACATGATAATAAGAAAGAATGGACTCAAGGGCTGAGGAGATAGCTCAGCAGTCTAAGCACCTGTCTGCCTGGTTTGATTCCTGGCACTCTATGCCTCACTGGGCCTGCCCCAGGTGCACCCAGCTGGTCACTGAAACTGTCCGTGGTGGTGCACACCTATTATTCCAGCACTGGGGAGGCTGCGAGTCCAAGTTGCTTAGTGAGACTCTATCAAATACTAAAATTAAAAAAAAAGAAAGAATGGACTAAAAAAGATGCAATGTATGCTACACACACACACACACACACACACACACACACACACACATGAGTACTACAAGTTTCTTCATTACGGTGCTTGCTTTGAGTTTGGTTGTTCTGCAGCATGATCTTGATAAACAACATGGATACAAATTTTACTTGAGTTTTTCCAAGTATGTACAGGGATCCAGATGAGGGAAGCATGTACCACGATGCCTGAGGAATGCCCAGTGGCATTAACAGAGTGACAAAAGCCTGTTCTCCTAGGCAGCATAGGTAGCTTCTTGCTCTACGTTGCCATGCATGTTTTCTAAGTTGATCATGTGGCAATGCTCAGCTGAGGTCCACGTGACAACTGCAGAAGCAGACAGCTGAGACAGCACACTGTGAAGGGCAAGGCTGCTTCCGTGTGCTCACGCGTGCACCTGTATCTGTGGGGGGCTGCTGATGAAAAAATGGGAAAAATGTCAACAGTCAACGTAACAATGGGGATTTTCTACTTAGAAGTCAGAAATTAGAAGATCACATGTACATGATGTGACAGTTGACTATTGTGTTAGCTGGAGTGACAAATGCCCAACTTATTGGATTAGTAAAGCTCTGGGTGTGGCTGGATGGATTTCCTAAAGCCAGGAGCCTTACCCAGGTGTGGGCAGCACCAGCCATCCCTTGTAACCTCAGTGCAAAGGAAGGACAGTGACGAATGAGCTCTTGTGGCTGTCTCTTTAGGGCATTCCAGGCTTCACCTTCACCTTGGACATCCAGTACAGACTGTCCAGCCTGCCTGCAGTGACCCCCTGGCCTCCTTGAAGACTTGCCCAGGACACCATAGGGCCCTCCAAGCCCCTAACCTTAGCTTGGATCCTTCGGATCTCCAGCATGCAAACAACCCTGTTGTGCTCTTCCACACCTGACTCTGCAGGCAACTGCTGTGACCCTACTTTACTAATCCTTTTAAATTTGTATATCTTATGTTAAATCTGTTTCTCTAATGAGCACTGACTCCTACACAGGGCTTTGACCTCAGTTCAGTAGCTATGTAAGAGATACTCAAGAGCATGACTGTGAGGAATTACTTATGGACAGACAAGAGGGAAGCAATTTGCATAGTCAGAAAAGAATGGGGATAAGTACACTAGTGACACAGGAGCCACAAGATAAAGTGGCTGCTTCACGTGTAAATTTTCATTTAATACCCACAACAAATTTATGGGACAAATTTTACTACCCTCAGCTTATAAACATAGAGAGCAAGTCTCAGATACAATACATGCCTTGCCCTCGATTTTTAAGCTAATGAGTAAAAGTCAACAATGTCTATAGGAGGTGCGATTTAACTGTTGAAGCCATGGGTAGACATCTGCTCCTACAAGAATTCACATCTTGCCTAGTTTCCCAAGTCAACTCCTAGAACCTGTGTGGGGTGCCTCATTCTGTGGTTTGGTACTCCATGAGGATTTGCTGATGAATTAAAAGTTGCTACAAGGAGCTTGGCATCTTCTGGAGAAAACAGGAAATGGACATGGATGAGTCTGGTTAGGGAAGAGACCCCCCATGTGATAAAGGTGACAGTCTGCGTTCTCGTACAGGCAGACGCTGCCTCAAAGATTCAAGCACAACTAGTTTCGGAGTATTTGATCGCAAGACACACGGATGTAGCAGAGAGACTGAAAGTGCAGGCAGCCAACACAGGCCGCATTGAAGGAGGTTATCTGCAATCCATTTTCCCTGGGAATTGTTCAGAAACACCACAGAGTATGAGGGAGAAAGACACGTATATCATCCCAAGCAACAGGTAAGGGAAATGAAACATTTGTCCCCAGTGTCCTGTCTGTCACTGGCCCAGAGTTACCTCTCAAAGCCTCACTGCTTTGCCCTTCCAGCTTACTCTAGGCACATGGAGGAAGCTCCTGGGTAGAGTACTGTCAGTGTCCTCTGTGGCCCTGACACCTGGCTACATGTGAGTGCTGAGTTGATGCATCAGGGCACTGAGAAGCATCTGACCTGGTGATGAAGGGCCACATATGACTCAGTGGAGATGGTGTCGCTGAAGAAAATTTCAGAGGCAAAATACATGGCCTTGTAGAGCAAGGCACCTGACCACCTGCACGGAGACAGAGCTCCAGACCATCTCCTTCAAAGGGCCAGTCCAGCTCTGTATCAGAGGCAGAAATTGCCTGTGATGCTGAGTTCAGTCCTGGTACAACCAGCCTCTCACATTCTACACAAAACCAATACTTTTTGTCTTGGCCCTCAGAGCTCTTTACAGTCCAGTACCAGCAGCACCCTGGCAAGTTTCTCTCAGGCCCGCTTGGGCTCCCTTTCCTGTGCATTGCCATCCCTTCACACTGCCATCCCAAGCCCTGCCTTTGGTAAGTCGTCAATCCTGAGAGGCTCTGCTCTGTGCCTGCCCCCTATACTCAGGCCTTCCTGACCAGTGGGGCTGGAAAAGACCTTTCTTGTCTCTTATTCTTGGCCTGACACACGCAAGGCAACCTCCAATTGCTGCTAGGAATAAAACATCACCATGTACCATCTACATTTCCCAAGTCCCCAAAGCTCTAGAAATTCCAAGGGTATTGTTTCTGTTTTCACTGGTTTGTTGGTTTTGCTTTTTGGGACTTTATTATATTTTTGTTACAGGGTAACCACACCTGACCTCAACTGACCTAAAGCTACTTAAGATTTTTATTTGATCTAAATATTGATACATTTCACTGCATAAATATTCATGTATTTGGTTATAGAATGCAGTCTTATGGCCTGCTGAGGTTTTATATATAAATGATACATGTACCACATTGCTTTTCCAAAAACTGGGCAATTCTGAATTATAAAACATATCTGACCCAAGGGCTTCCATTATGGGTTTGTGAATCTGTAGTATCAGTAGTGATAATGGACCTGACTGTAGCCATACTGTGTTACATATGTTACATTTTTAACCCTCAGGAGGACCTGACAAAATAAGCTTATATCCCTCGTTTCCTAACTTCTCTTGGGAAAAGAAGGTACAGAGAAGCTCAGTACCTTGCCCAAGATGGCACAGCCAGTACATTCCAGGATCAGATCTGGAACTCAAGGCACCCTGGCAGCATCCAAGCTCTCACTTGCTCTGCTGTGCTCCTCTTGAGTATGAATGTCCAGTCCAGAGCTATTTGCAGCTTGCAGCCTGGACTCACCATCTGGACACACACTTCCTGTGACTCTGATGTCTCAGCCTGGATCTCCAAGCTTGCTTCCCCTTTGTCCCCCCTGGGCTGGTGCTGGGTCTGTTATTCCTCTGAAACAAACTCTCACCAGGATTAGGAGTCCTCAGTAGCTCTCACTCCACAGCCTCAGAGAAAGCAGCTTGGCTTCAGCAGGCTCACCCTCAAACTGGCTGCTGAGAGAGCCCCACATCTGTGCCCCTCCTGGAGCTTCTCCTCACCCCCAGAAATGCTGCTTCCTTCCCTCATATCTTGCAGCTCTCCTACTTTGCTTGGCTCTACAAGGTTAGAGACCACGTAGATCTGCATTCTCTGTATGATTCCTTGTGCAGGAAAGGAAGTCAGAGGCCTGATACTCATACACTCTTCTACATTCATGCTAGAACAAGGCACCCATTCACCTGTGTGGAGACAGAGCTCCAGACCATCTGGAGCAACCCAGGCTTTGTTTTTTGTACCAGGGATTGAACTCAAGACCATGTAGTTGTTAGGCTGATACTATATCCCTGGTCCTCCACATAGACTTTCAAGCATTCTTTTTGAATAGTAATGAGCACCCAGAGTAGCAGATCTTTGGGGCATAGAGGAAACAATGCCTACGAAATTTACTAGGGTTTTCCCCTTGACCTTTAATCAGAGGACATAAAGCTGCTCCCATAGCCTGTGGTACACAGAGACATAGAGAGTGTAGGCGGTGTGTGCTGTGCCGTCATGGCACCCTCCCCTCCCACCTCCATGCCTACACATGGTCTTGCATTTGCTTCTTTCTAGGACTGAGACCTTTCACAAGGAGTTGGACTCTCTTGTCACCAACTCACACAAATTTTCACGCAACCTTGGCATGCATCAGGAGAGTCTAAGTCAAGTCTATTACCTGAGAAGAACTGTTCTCTTGTGTTTCCAAAGGGTTGCTAGAAAATTCCCAGGTTTTAGTGCTGTGTTTTTACTGGGAAAGTGAAGTGAATTGAAAAGGTTCCCCGTGGACTAATTTATTTGTATTTTATTCTAGCTCCTGACATTTGGGAAAGGCTTGAAAATCTTATTAATGTTTGCTATTTTGATCCACTTTGTAAGATGATAGATTAAACCACAGAGTCCTGGAAAACAGACTTGTTATTTTCCTCTCCAGAGGAACAAGGTCTGAACTATTAAGTGAGAGGATGGCTGGTCCAAACACGGATCTGGAGTTGCAGCTCATCCCCCTCAGCACTCGGGACAGATCCCAGCACTGCTGCCCTATACCAGAAATGGTCTCATGTTCTGCAGGTAGCCACCACTGCTGGATCGGAGCTCACCCAGCCACATTGCCACCCACACTCTAAAGCGTTTCCATTTTTACATGCTAATGAAATAACATTATCCATAATTATAGGATTCTGATAGACACCACTCTTTTATCCTCACTATGTGTCCTATGTCTGCGTAAGGAATGCTTCTCCCATCAGGCCCTTTCTCAACACAGTACTAACATTATGCTATGCTCTTTTGCGGGAAGCAAAATTCTCCTTTAGCTCTCAAGTTTCCTGCTGTATGAAACATACTTCCTTGTTGCCCTCCTTTCTGCTTGAGTATAAGAGGTACCTATGGCTATGATTGAACTATGAACTAGTTATGCATTGCCCTGGAGTCAGTCAAAGAGAGTTATACTGGAGGGCCCAAATGAATTAGATGAGACTTTAACAAGGGAGTTGAGGCCTCTTTATGTCAGAGAGAGATCCTCCCCCAGCTGGAAGGAGTAAGCACCATGTAGAAGGGTCTAAAGGGTGAGTATCACAAGCTAAGCATCTGAGAGTGTACTTCAGGAGCTGAGAGTGGTCCCTACAAATGGGTAGCAAAGATGTCTCACCCATGGAAACTGAAATAGTAAATGACTGCAAGTCACTGGCTTTGTGTTCATTGGTCATACAGTGATAGAAAATGAGAACATCATATTCTGAAGTCACATGCCAAGATTTGTTAGGAAGACACAGGCAAGCTGTCCTACTTCTGTGGAAACCTCGATGATGATTCCTGTTATGGTTTGTGTATAATGCCCTCTGCCATGTGCCACTTTGCCTTGGAGCCAGCTGAATATGGATTGAAACCTCCAGTAACTGTGAGCTAAATAAACATTTTCTTCCCTCATTTTGAGTGTCGGGTTTTTGTCCCAGCAATGAGAGAAGAGTAAATAAGATAACCCCCTTATGCTTTGAGTACCTTCAACTTGCATACCTAAATGATAGTCCAAATAGCACTTATTCCCTGAGGGCTTTGTTCACTTGTCTTAGACATATATGGGGTGGTCATATTTTTAAGTGCTACAGCTGTTTTTCTGTCCTTGTCCTTGCATTACAAATAAACTGGCATGTTGTTATTACTACCATTCGACTATAGGTTTCTTTGGGAGCAGTCACTGTCTGATTTTTCTTGGAACCCCTATTACCAAACACTCACACTGTGACCAGCACACAACCAGCAGTTAAGGAATGCTTATTACATGAATGGGTCTTTCCAGGGTTTGACATTTTACAGTATGGCATTTACTAACTTTTCATTTGGGAAAGTTTTCAACCTTATTACATATTTTGATGAGACTGAAAATAGTACCATGACCAAGAAAAATGGATATTTCCCACCGTGCATGTACCCATGTACCCACTTTCATGTTCCTCCTCCTCCTTCTGCTTAGTTATATCCAATTTCCCCATGCTCTGTGCCAGGTCTTGTGCTCAGTCCCTGCCCTGGATGAGCTCAGAGTCCGAAGAGAAGGAAAAGTCACCAAGTAACCCTACGCCTGGGGGTTTCTCAACACATGGGGCTTGCAGTACTGAAACCAGGCCTATTCTCAGAACATCAGAGATGGCTCATTGCCAACACAGGAGAGACTTGAGTTAAAACACAAATTCAGTAGAAGTGATGCTATGGGAACTTGAGAATGGTTGCCCCCTCAGCTGATCTCTGAAGAGTATCTCCGAATTATCCAGAGAAACCCAGCTTGCTTAGAGTGTGGTATGGGCTTGTAGCATTAATTGTAGAGACTAAAAACATACAATATGCAATGTCTTGGTCACATACAGGTAAGGGACTCTTTAGAAAAATGTAAGTAGTATTTAATCATCGGTGTTATTCAGCCAAGTCAAGCTGGGTTTGGTGGTGGCAGTGTTTATGTGTGTCTGTGTGTATGTGTGTGTGTGTGTGTGTGTGTGTGAAGGGTGAACAAATTTCAGTTAGAGTTTATAATACATGCAAAAGAACCCCAGCCTGACTGTGGACAATCACTTCTGTAAGAGTATCAAGATGGCAGTGAGGACAAGGGACAGCAAAGAACAAGGCTCAGAGAGAGGCTAGACCAGATCATGAAGGATTTGTGAGGCATGTGAGAGCTTGTGGTCATCTCATAGGTGTGGTGCTGGGGAAAACCAGTGGTCACTATGAAACAGAGGAGCGGCATGGGCCCATATGTGCTTTAGTTACATTATTTTGCTTGCACAGGTCAGAGATAGGCCTGAGATGCCCAAAACTGACAAAAAGGTGATAACGAGGAGGCTGTTAAACTTGCTGGATGGGCAAGGCAGTGACAATGACTAACACTCGGCAATAATTATGTAAGTAGAGAGGAATGGCCAAGGTTAAAAGACTGTGACAACAGGGCAGGTGAAGAGCATGCAGCCCCAGATGACTGCCGTGCCTCTGGCTGGAGCCGCTGAGGTAGCTGAGGTTCCAGTCCCAAGCTAGGCACACAGGAGGAATTGTGGAAGGGATTCTTTCAGATTTATGGAGGAGTTCTAATGGTCAGGGAGAACTGTGCTCTGAAAGCTTCAAAGCGTGAGAGCTGAGCACATCCACAGAAGTTCAAACTGGAAGAGTTCTAGAGGCCACGCTAAGCCAGCCACGTGTCGTGGGAAGGAAGAAAGCCTGCAGGTGATAGTGAGGAAAATGGTACAACTCATTGGAAAACTTGGTTGTGAAGGGAAAGAGCTAGAGGAGAAAAAAGAGAGAAAAGGAAAGAGCTAGAGTGAGAAAGCCAGAAAAGCCAAAGCAGGAGGAGGCCTGAAGGTCAAGGTGCCCTTCAGACTCCTTCTCTGGCTTTGGTCCCTCTTTGATCATGGTGGGCCTCCTGTACCGACACATTCTTCATCCACAGATTCAGCAAACCTAGAAGTGAAAATACTCAAAATAATCCTTTGGTAGTGAACAAGTACAGACTTTTTCCTTGTCATTATTCTCCAAACAGAGTAACAATTGTTTCCATAGAATTTGCCTTGCATTAGGTTCTATAAAGAGTGCAGAGACCACCTAAATTCTACAGAAGGCTGTGCATGGTTTATGTATAAATACTAGATCATTTCTTTTTTCTAATTTTTGTTTTCCTTTTACCAGTACTGTACATGTTTGTAGAACATGAGGTTCACATTCTCCTTAGGGGCTAGGCACCTGTACGTGGTCTGGCTTGTTCCTTTTTCCACCCACCTGCTTCCCTCTTTCTCTGAATGCCCTCTCCCCGTGTTCGTTCCTGTTCCTATTACTCTTAGTTCATGCTTCTCACATGTTTACATTCATGGTGGGCATTTTGTTCCCATACATGGATAACTCAAACCCATCTTACTTCCTCTTGCCCTCTTCCTTTCCCTTTATCCTTGGTCTTCTGGACCTCTTTCTATTTGCGAAAGACCTATTCTTTTATTTCCTTCTCTCCATCCTTCACCTTCTTCTTTCTTTGTACTATATTTTGCCTTCCTCAAATAAGAAATCATACTGTATTTAAGTTTGAGCATCTGATTTATTTCACTCAATATTATACTTTTCAAGTGCGTCCATTTTCCTAGTCTATACCGTTTTGTAAAAGGGACTTGTAGCTTTTGGTAGCTCTGAGGAGTGCTGCAACTAATTTTCCTGGGTATCAAGGGATGGAAGAGTGTAGGGAAAGTTTGTCTGCTTTGTTCCTGCAGCACATAGCAGGTATTCAATGAATGTATATGGGACGCTAGGCAGAGAACTTAATTAAAGATACAAAGTTGCAACCACCTGGAAATTTCCATCCAGGTGGCTAAAGAACTAGATATGATTTAGACAGAACCCTTAGCTTTCCAATGTCAGTGATAGCTTACTTGTGTAGTTTTAGGCCTTTGAAAATCAGGAGGTGAAAGAGACTGCTAATTGAAATCAATATCCATTTTCACAAGGCTTCTAATTTACAGTACTGTTTACAGTCTGGTAATTAGCAATAATTAGAGTCTTTGGTAAGGTCCATCATCTACCATAGAAAGTAAATATTTTCCAGCCATCAATCTTTGAAATAAAAGCCAGATTCATCTAAGAAATAAATTTTGAGTAATGAGAAACTGCAAAAGACATATTTGATGAAGGGTATGGTAGAAAACAAAAGTTATATTCTTTATAAATTAAAGTTAGGAATCTACTTCTTACAAAATTGATGGAATTGAATTGAGAAACATAATTAGGGGCCCATCTATGTTATGCCACCAGGATAAAATAATCAGTTCACCTTTTCCTAACTCTTCCAGTGTTCAAGTTCTGTATGTCCTCAGAACCTTGGCACCTGCTCCTCCTCAGCATGCACATTGTTGTCTGAGGCAGTTTGTCTGATGGCAAAGGCCTGATGTAGTCAGAGCTCTCTTTCATCAAGAAAGAGCAGAAGAGGAGAAAGCACACCATATGTGAAGAACCACCATAGAACAGTTACGTGAAAGGCTCAGTGGAAGAGTAACCCTTTGAAAATGACGCACTGCAGAAAATAGAAAAGAAAATAAGGATGCTGTTTAGCATTCTCCATAGAAGACAAAAGAGAAAATAATCTTTTCAGAGATTTGAAAGCCATAAGGCTGATATAAACAAGAGTTTTACACATAGAGAATGAGCAAGGAACTCTAAGCAAATTATAAGCCCCAAACAACAACACGAGCTACAGTAAAAGCAAGGAAAGGCAGGACTAGGGAATGGAAATAGAATGAGCAAGGAAAAACAAATAAAACAAAAAGACAAACAAAATCTTTGAAGAGTTCTTGAGCAGCAGCCCAGAACTTTAAACAATGAGACAGGAAGGAAGCTGACAATGTGAGTCCGACCTAAGGGTTGCTTCTATCTCTGGGCAAGAAAGCAAGCTGAAGTAAAAATAGTGATTTCAGAATCACTGCAAGTATAGTTCCCGAGCTGAAAAGGCCTGAGTTTGTCAATCTGAACAGCTCATCACATTTCTAGCAAAGCTGTAGAGGAGAGGCACTATAACTAAACCATGACTTGACCCAAAAGACTATAAAGATCCATACAGAAAAATCAGACTAGACGAGACTCTGGGAGACCTGAGTTCTCTTGGGTAACCCTGAATTTCAGTAGACAATAGGAAAATGTCTTCAGACTGTGCAGGAAACTCTGTCAACCAATATTATCTGTGTCTAGCTGAGTTCTTGTTCCAAACTGCAGGTTTCAGGAAGCAAGTCCGCACTAGGCGAGAAGTGTGAAAGAACATGCAGGAAAGAAGTCAATGCTTACCATTTACTGAATGTCTTTAGTGTATGGGATGCCATTGTGGGTAATGAGTGGTTAAATCAGGTGGGCTCCAGAAGTCAGGAACAATAGAGTGATAAAAATAACCAAATAAGCACATAGTTGGTATATTAGGCAGATGAAGATGTGGTGATAAAGAAAGTGAAGCAAGAGGGCAAGGAATGAAGAGGCTGCCACCCTCGGGAGGCATTCACAGACAACTTTGTAGAGTTCTCAGGAAAGACCAAACCAAGGCCAGAAAACAACACATGACAAGAGAGGGGATCTTGTTCCCCATGTGTGAAACAGACAGAAAAGTACAGTGGAGACAGAAAGATATGTGGAAGATAATGTGATCAGTGAGTTGTTTGTTTTTTGTTTGTTTTGTTTTGTATTTTTTTGTGTTTTAGGGAAGGATCTACACAGTATTCAATGTCTTACTTCGAGATCAGACTCATGATGATCCACCTGTGTACAGCCTCTCAAGAGCTGGGATTATAGGTGCATGACACCATGCTCAGTTTCAATTGCCCTCTTGTCAACCCCCCCGGGGGGGGGGGTGGCAGAGCAGGCCTGAGAATCGAACCAGTGGCTCCTGTGCCTGCTCACAGATGCTTCAATCTGCTGAGCTATTCGGCCAACCCTGGATGGTGAGTTGTGCGTCAGACCATGTGTACATAGACCTTGAACTAGGATTTTTAAAACCTGTATTTCATTTTAGACGTGGGAAACCATTGCATGAATTTTGTTGTTGGAAGAGACATGATCTGGCTTATTTTTTGAAAAGATCACATTGGTGTTCATATAGAAAACAGAGAGGGAGAAGGGTTGAATGAAATTGGAGACCAGTTAAAAAAGCCACTGCTGGGCATGGGGATGGTAAGATCTTAGTACTCTAGGAGTGTCTGAAAGTTTGGGCATGGCCTGAAGCAACTTAGTGCCTTACTGAGGTCCTGCCTCAAAATAAAAATGCAGGGTAAGGGGGACTGAATATATAATTCAGTGCAAAGTATTGGAAAAAAGAAAAGAAAGGTATTATACTAGCCCAGGTGATCAAAGATGATGACCTAAATTAGTCAGCTGTGGAGTCAATAAAATGACCATGTTTGGAGTATATTTTTTAAAGATATTTGCTCATAGATTGGGTACTCAATATGACTGAAAGAAAAGAGGATATGATAAAATTGGTGACTTGAAAGACAGATGAGGGTATGATTTTCTAAGATAAGAATGTTGGGAAAGAAGGACAGAAGGGGAAAATGAAAGCTTTTGTTTTGAGGAAGTTTTAAATGAGTATTAGAGATATTTACCAGTTAGAATGATACCAGCTACTATAACAAAAATCCCAACATTTCAGTGACTTACAATAAGCTTATTGCTCACAGGTAATAAGCCAGTGCAGGTATGTGTGTGTAATGATAGGATTTGCACATTGTGAATCAAGGACCCAGGCTCTACCTTCCACTGAGGCTGTATGCCATGCATACACAGCCAAAAGAAATGTAGGAAAGACATACTGGGAAGGAATTAGTAACATGCCCCACCTAGATGGCTGACATGGTCGAACCACTTCCTGGATATATGTGCTCTATGGGGATCAGCACCAATGTCATGGAAGGTCAGTCATCCTTGCCACGATGTCCAGGTGAGAATGCTGGAGGCAGCAGTGGCAAGACTCGACCTGGAGATGTGCTCTTCACAGTCACTAGCATCTATATGATATATGAAGCCATGGAGAGTGAACTGGACTGTTGGGATGGAGGGGGTCAACTGCACCCCATAGCCAACCATTGGCATTGCCTTAAAGACAGCCAGTTTGTTTTCTCAAGTATTGTTTCTAATCATTTTCACTATCAGCTGGCACTACAGCCCCACAGAGTACACAATAGCTTCTTATGTGTCCTTTAAAACAAATTATCTCTCCAGCTATCTACCTATATGTCATCCACTGATATCCCCACAAGATCAAACAAAGGCACATGCCATTCTGAAATATTTTCCATCAAAATGAACAGTATATATGGTGGTGGTCCTATGAGACATGATGGAAATGGAACCAGAAAAGGGAGTGATGCAGAGTTAAAATGTTTTATACATGCACCAATTCCCCATGGTGAATGCAATCATTATTTGTACTGCAAACATGTACAAATAAAGTATTTTTGAAAAATTCAAAGACTACCTGGACCTCAAAAATTCCTAATGTCCTGTGATATCCTAGCACAATGCATTACACACATGTTTTCAAAGAGGCTGATGTAAATGAACCTGCTGGAATATGTTTAGACACACAAATCCATATTGTTGTGTTAGCATTGTCTGCTGTATTTAACATCGTAATGTACTTCATAGGTTTGTAGCCCAGGAGGGATAGGCTATACCACATATCCTACATGTGTAGTAGACTTGTAGAGTGTAATATGTAACATTTATGCAGTGGCAAGCCTAACAACACTTTGCTTACAAATTATTTCCATGATAAACCCCTGTACTTCTGTATATGCATATGTATATTACTATGGAACATAATTGTATGTACATTTACTGAAGGTTATATAAACAAACATTATAGATAAAAAAGAGACCATACCATATGTGTTATTTTTGCACCTAATATACCTTATGTATCTGTGTAATAAGGTACAGTCTCTCTCACTGTCCATCTGTCTCTGTCTCTGTCTCTCTCTCTCTCTCTCCCTTCCTTCAATTAGTAGTTGCCTTCTAAATTGTATGGATTTAAGGATTTAAAGCAGCCTCCCATTAATTGGCAATTAGATTATTTATTTATTTATTTTCACTTTTTCTCTTCTCATGCTGTAGTGAACAATCTGACACATTATTTTCTTTTTTATTTTTATTACTTTTAATAAGAAATAACAAAAAATAAGAAATAGCAATGAGGCAGTTTCAAAACATGTTAGTAGGACAGCCACTAAAATTAATATAAAGCATATTGTTGTCTTCATAGTAGTTGTTCAGAATACAAGATGAAGACATGGTAACTTTTCTAAACACTATTCATACAAATATTTCTTCTCATTGAACTAAGAGAAAGTAGTTGTATATTTAGTCCAATCTTCCAGAGTAGTAGTAGGTTATAAGCAGAACTGGCAACGTCAGAAGCTATTGACTTGAGCCTTTCATGTCTCAGCATACTAATCTGGCTATACTTTTTATGCCTCATGGTTAAAACTTTCTGCTGGGTGATTAAGGCCAAGTTGAAGCAAGCCCTATATAACAAAACAAGTAACTTTTGCATCTGATAAGATCAGTCAAATCTCTTCAGTATTTACCTTCAAACCATGTACAGCATTTTGTAGAAATTTTGTCAGAGACACATTATTTTCAAACACAAATATAATACAAATCTATCTGTAAGGTAAAAATTCTACAAAGTAAATGGCTAAGTCAAAGAGTGTGTGCCTTTCATTATTTTATTTTATTTTATTTTTTTTTTTTTTTTCCTGTGGGACCAGGGTTTGAACTCCCGACCTTGCACTTGCCCAGCAGGCACTTGTGCCTCGGAGCTATCTCCCCAGCCCCTCATTATTTTAATAGTTGCTGATTAACTGCTCTCTGAAAAGGTTGTACCAATATGCATTCTCACTAACAGTGAATGAGTCTTTGTTGGCATTATAACTATTTAAAATATAAGAAAGATTGCATATGTTGATATAAAAATATATTTAAGAATGAGTAGGAGGGCCAGGGAGATAGCTCAGGGATATAAACACCTACCTGGCAAGTGCAAGGTCCTGAGTTCGATCCCCAGTTCTGAAAGAAAAAAATGAGTAGGATATTCACTATATTATGCATATGATTTTTACTTAAGTTTCTTTAAAATATAATCTATATCATAGTATTTAATATGCTATATTTATCTAATGCATATCTTATTTAACTCAAAAACAGCATTTTATAATACACATTCTAGGTCTCTTAATTGAATTAAAGTAGAATGGCTTGTCTCATATCAACACAATATCTCTGTAGCCTTTCAATGTGACATATACAATAGAGTATAATATATATACATATGTATAAGTACACACACACACACACACACACACACATATATATATATATATATATATATATGATAAATGCATGTGATAAATGAAATGTATTCTCTTTAAAAATGTCTATCTCACTTCTCCCAGGTTCCATTGCAATACAAATTTTTTATAACAATGCGAATTTTGTATTATGGTTCCTAGTACATTTTTTCTTGCAGCTAGATCTTTATTAAACTCAGTCAAAGGCTTTGCTTTTCATGTTTTGAATAGGCGTCATAATTATCTAATGCAACCACTCCAAAAATCAGATTAGTAATTAGCTGGACCAACTGATTGGTATGACTTCCTGGATGCTGCTCTTTAATGTTCAACATTTACTTTGTGCTTGAAGGATTTGTTTGTGTTTTTCCTATGTGTGATGAGAGCTTTTCGATAATTAGCTCCTAAGGGATGTCGTATTCCAATAGTTAAGGAATAATTACAGCCGTATGAAAAGTGAAATGGTCTCCGCTTTCTTTTGTTGTGGTTTAATTGTATGCAACAAGTCCAGGAGGCATCTCATTTCAAATTGTGGTAGTGAAGATTTAGTTCTCATAAGAAGAAAAAGATGAATTTCGCAAAATGGCAAATTGTTATCATTTTTAAAACAAACAAGCAAATCACCCTATTAAAAAAAACCCTTGTGTTATTTCATTAGTTCATAATCTTGATTACAAATTAAACCGTGGCAGAGGAAGAAGCCATAGGGTTAGAACTACAAGGAGATGGAACGTGATGAAAAAGTGCACATCAAAGGACATCAGCGAGGACGATGACACTGAAGTGGCTGTTAATTGGCGCTAACCCAAAAAAGAGGTGGAGCAGAATAGGGGGCCAGGGCTCACAAATAACCCAGATTGGGGCTGAAGTGAGAATAAAACACGGTAAAAAAAGAATACAGTTTCTTCAGTGTGCCTCTTGTTGGTTTCAAGATTTGATGGGGGGAGATTTAAATCAAGCTGTATCAAATTAGTGTTTCCTCCATGAAAATGCGAGCAGTGAGAGGATGCTACTTGATGTAATAAAATAATGCATGGGTCAATATTGACGCGATAATGCTTCATTCCAAACCACCTCCAAACTGTTGCTTAAAATATCCACTATTTATTTACCTCTATTATGGTCTGTGCGTAGGTGTCCCTCCAACCTCATGCAGTAATGGGGTAACTTCTGGAATTTGTAATTGATTATGGTGAAAAAGGGTGCTACACCTCCCCTGGGGCAGGTGACTTGCATTTCAATGTAAGGTAGGAAGAGAAGTTAGCTGCTTGAGCTGCTGCTAGCTCTCTCCGGCTCTTTTGCTCCTCACTGATGCCATGAAAGGCTGCCCTCTGCCATGTGCCTCTCTGCCTTGGAGCCAGCTGAATATGGACTGAAACCTCCAGTAACGGTGAGCTCAAGAAATCTTTCCTTCCCTCATTTTGAGTGTCCGGTATTTGTTCCAGCAACAAGAGGAGAGTAACAAAGACAGCCTCTGAGGGCTGCAACTTGACAGGTGAGATAACTCAGATCTGCTCCACATATCATCCTTAGACTCATGGCTGCTCACCATATGTCCCATGGTGAACCACAGATAAACAAAATCCAAGCCAAAATTGTCTAAGACCCATAAAGTTGCCGCTGGTCACACGTCTACCAAGCTTTCATTCATCAACACACTCACAGGCCCCAGACCCCAATGGGGAGGAGAAATAATGTTGTGCTCAAATGCAAGGAGAAGGGAAGAAAATATATGCTAGAGCATCGTTCAAGTCACGGCAGGAATCCGTGTTGGTCGTGATGGTTAAGATTACCTCTCCCATCAATAGAGATGAAGAAAAGGTTTCGAACATTGTGATTTTTTTCATTGCTCTTTGACTATGTCAAGCCACACTTAAACTGGAAAATGTTAAAGAAAGAAGAAATAAGATGAGGCCATTGTGCATGCAGCACCAGGGGTCATAGGATCACACCAAGCCATACTTCATGTCAAGTGAGGTTTTCTTCAGTGTAAGTAGGAAACCAACACAAGTAAGAGAGCATCTTACATTTATCCATCTTGCAATTTTTCTGAGGCAAAGGATGTGAACTAAAAAGTATACTTGTTCTAGAAATGCCAAAACTTTACATTTGCATTGGTCATCATTAATCACAATGCAAAATCTGTGAAGTATCCAAGAGATTGCTGATCACAACAGCCAGAGGCAGTGTCCTCACGCTGGTGGTAGCCTTATTGAACTCGCTTGCCTTGGAAATGGTTGAGCTAGGGTTGATTTGAAATGACTGTAATATTACAGAGCTGCTTTGGTCAGGGGACGTCACTCATTCCAGTTTCACTGGTCCATTTTCGAGTCTTTTGAAGCAGATCATGTAGGAATTCTCAGCCACTCTGAGTCCCTCCATCAAATAATGGAGAAAATCAAGCTCTGGATGTCCCTGGTTCTGTCCACTACATGGAGGATGATAGAGAACTTATTGCTTGTTTTAGAAATTGGTGTGCCTCTTGGAGAGAATAAAAGTATTACCCATAGGAAAATTCCAAGTCTCTGTGTATTTGAATAGTGCCACATCTCCCTGGTACCCACCTTTCCCTGCATTCTGATGGCTTCTTGCTACAAACATCTGAGGCTCTCTGCCTAAGAACATTTCCCAGCTACTACAGTAGGCTTCGCTCAGGCACCAGACAAGTCAGTATTTCGAGGGGAGCAACATTTACCAGAAGAGTGGTAAGTGATACTTAAGCACGGAAGCTTCCTCACTTCTGTCTTGAGAATCTCTGAAGTTTCTCTATACTCATCAGCAGACCTGAGTCCAGGAGCCTGCTGGATAATGCGCCCTTGAATGCTGTCCTCTGTTCCCTTTGCATGTGCTTCCTAGGATCCCCTCCAAAATGAACAGCTTGCTCTTAAGTCCCCATGCCAGGCCCTGTTTTGGGCAAAACAAGCCTGAGACCCTGTACCACTGACTGCCACCCACGTTCTTGACTGGGCCTTAGGAGAACATTGTGGAGGAGCCACCTTGAAGCTCGATGTCTCATCTGAGTTTGGTACTTGATATATAAAGCATTGCTGTACATGTTCCTCCCTTGCTGCTTTTCTTAGACAATCTGCCAGTGATTCTGACAGTCATCTGTTCAACTCCAAGGGAAGAATATCAGAGCCAGAGTCCCAACTCACCACCATTCCAGCTAATGGAAACATATTGTGTATGTAGCGGGCTCTTTAGTATTCTGAAGTTCTGCTTTGTCTAAATACAAAGATTAATGTGGACTGACTTCCAGATATAAGCTCCCATTCTAAAAATATTAGTAAGGATTTCTTGATATCGATATTCTTTTTTTTTTTTTTTATCTTTTTTATTTTTGGGGGTTTCACTGTGTGGCCCAAGCTAGCTTCAAATTTCTCATGCCTCAGTTCCGCAAGTCCTGGAATTAGAGGCCTGTGCCACCATGCCCAGCTCTCTCAGTGTTCTTGTCAGATCTTTTTTAAGCCAAAGGAACGGTGTAAATTGTTTAGCTCAAGGTCATGCCGTCTTTCTGATGGGAGCAGTGGCAAACACTATCTGAGCATTTTGGTTGTACTAGTAGGATGAGGAAATTGGTGCTGGGAAATTGGCCTATCTCCTTGATTTTAAGGAGCAATCTACAATAAAGTACAACCCTACTTTAACAATGTGTCCATTGGGGCAAGGGAAATGCCTATATTCAATGAGCTATAAGAAAGGTATAACCCTTTTTTCGGAAACTTTAACATGTTCCCCTGAGGATGGAGGAATTATGGGGTGGAACCCAGTTCATGTTTGTAGAATGACCTTAGAGGAATAGTCTATAGTGCAAATATAATGCGTGAAAGGGCCACAGAAGTTTGTGAAGCTCTTCTGCTCCTACAGTCTTCAGCTTGAATCGGGGGAACTTATCTCCCAACAACAGTAAAGGAGGCCAGACCTATGACAGAGAACCTTTCCAGCCTGATGCAGACTTCCTGCAAAATGGGTCCACTACAAGTCTTAAGGGTGCTGCTGTTTCTCTGATGGGTGAGGCCCAGGTCACACCTGAAAGTCCCTGTACCACTGACCACCATCCACATTCTTGACTGGGCCTTAGAACTTTGTGCAAGAGCCACCTCAAGGGCCAATTCCTAGATTCCAACTTCCCAGTCAATCCAAGCCAAAGACTTCTATAGACGTTGAGCAGGATTAAAATTGACTTTTTTTTTTTTTAATTTTATTTTTAATTTAATTTTATTTTATTTTTTCAGAACTTTTGTTTGTTTGTTTGTTTGTTTTTATGGCTGGCTCAGCCTGCCCTGAGGACAGGGCTGGCGCAGCATGTGGTGCCGGGGATTGAACTGCAGTCCCTGCAGCGGCCTAAGCTTTCCTAAGCAGGCGCTTTAGACTACTGAGCCATCATGCCAGGCCGAAAATTAACTTTTTCTATTTGCCTTTTGTACAATTCATATCTAGTTTTTTTTCAAGGTAGAGGAAGTATACATTAATTTTTGTCTTAAGGGGAAAAGAGTGAAGGAGACACAATTTTTATGACTATTCTATTATGCCTACATCCTAAATGTTAGGAAAAATAATCTGTTCAGTGCAGTAAGGTAATTATACATTTTTACATACATGTACATTTCCCTAAAATTCATAAATTTTTTTTCCTTTGGATTTTCAAATGAGTTGACAACTTCCAGTTTTAGATTTTTGTTTGTTTGTTTGTTTTGCTTTTTAATTACTGATTTAGTCCAACTTCTTCAGGGCCTGAGATCTGAGAGTTTAAGTTGTTTATTTCATTACGAACATACAGCAAGGTAATTCTGAAGTTACTGAAAGAAGTTGATTTTGTTATTGTCTTAACTATTATGTTAACAATCCCCATTGCCCCTTTTACATAGCACAAGTGGGGAGAGTCCAAGATTTGATCCAATCACAAAACCAGGGTTGGTAAATGAAGCTTAATAAGGTTTCACTATCCATGTCTTCTTTTTCCCATTTGAGTAAATCTCATTCACAATCTATTTCTTTGTAAACAGTGGATTATCTTGCAGGAATGTCTCCTCCCTTACTTAGGGGTGCTTGGCCTTTTCCAGGCACAGTGTACCCCTCACTTCTACCACCAATTCTAAAGTCTTAACATACTTCCCCTCCTTTAGAACCCATATAAATGAACGTTCCTTTGTGATGCTAAAAACTAAGCTTTGTTTTTTCGGGCTCTTAAGAAGGACACTTACCTTAATCCTCTTAGGCCCTATGCCTTGAAGTGATAGCTCTTGGGAAGTTTCAAGTTTCAAGAAGCCAGCTCTCCGTGAAGCAAACTCAGTGACCTTTCCTGGGATTCCTACTCTACCACTCTTGTGGGGAGCACTTTGAAAAGTATTTTTGGCCCCTTGGTTGTTCCCTGCTTTGATATCTATCAGTGGTGTCTTCAGTAGAAAAGAGCATGAGGAAAGGATGAGAGTTCAAATAACAGTTCTTTGTTTCTACTTCTTAAATATAAGTATTCTTGTAGATGAGAAGATGCTCTTCTTTTTTCCTTTTTCTGTTTTGTTTTAAGGTTTTAGAATGCTGCATATTTTGCTAAAACGCTGTATTTCCATGATCACTCTTGTGCATTCAATAACAAGTGACAGCATGTCTGGTCTGGTATCCACTGCTCCCGAGGCATTCACATCCTCAGGGTGGGAAGCCTGCCCTCAGCAAGGTACCTTAACAAAGACTCTGACCTCCCAGAAGCATTTATTAACCACTTCATCCTGCCCAAAAGGTTAGGAGAGGTACCCTCACCAAGAGCAATTCAGAAAAAGCCACTGACAAAATTTGTTGTCTTTGTTGTAAAGATGTCCCCTGGCTATTGCTTGGGATTTGCTTAAGCTTATTTTACTATACAATACTGCTCTATCTTCATTTGCAATCAGACAGGGAGTCACATCCTCATATTTCCATAAGTAGACATGTTGTCCAGGCCTGGCCAATCAATACATCCCCTTCCTCTGACTCCCATAGTTGGAGACTAAGCTAGTCCTATGAGACTCAGATCTGGAGCTCTGGTTGTAAACATCCAGAAAGATAATTTTTTTTTTTTTTTGCTTGGATTGTTGGCAAGAAGATTGATATAAGGTTGGACATGGTAGGAAGAGGCAGGGTCACCTTGCTTCAGCATGTCACCAGGCTGCACATAGTGGCACCTACCTATAATCCAAGCATTCTGGGAGACTGAGGTAGGAGGATTTAAAACTTTTCTCTTTTTAAAGGGCTACAAAGGCCTGGAGTTCACTTCTTCAAACAACAAAATAAATAAATAAACAAACAACTGAGAGTGTCACCAGTGGAGGGAAACAGCTGAGTAACAAAAGGTCCTGTGGAACAGACTCAGGCTCTGGACTTCATATCTGAGCAAAGACCTACTTCAAAAATGTTCTTTTCAGCCAGGTGTGGTAGCACATACCTATAACCTAACACTGTGGGAGGCTGAGGCAGATGCATCACCAGCTTTGAGTCCAGCCTGAATAATTTAGTAACTTGATAAGACTCTGTTTCAAAACAGAAATACAATACGATACGATACGATACGATACGATACGATATGGTACGATACGATACGATACAGTACAGTACAGTACAGTACAGTACAACACAACACAACACAACACAATACAATACAAGTTTTTATTTTCCTTAGATAGTATAGCTCTTTTTTTTTTTTTTTTTTTTTTTTTTGTGGGACCAGGGTTCGAACTCACGACCTTGCACTTGCCCAGCAGGCACTTGTGCCTCGGAGCTATCTCCCCAGCCCCAATATAGCTCTTTTCCTGTTTCTGGAAATTTGACTAGAATATCTGACACTTTCCACAGAAAGACTTAAATTTCTGACATATTCCATAGCAAGATCTTCTAACACTTCTTACCGAAAGATTCTGAAGAGAAAATGAAGATAACTGACCTTTTCCATAGTCAACTACTGGTCTGGCTTAAACCAAACACTGGGTACTCAGTGCAGGTTAGACTTAGACACGCCGATGTCCAATAAGTTATCTTGGGGAAATGGCACAAAAGTTTGGGGAAAGGATAATTATTGGCCAACTCTTAGAGTCACGGAGTAATTCAAGGCCTGAAACATCCTATGAAATTGTTCTGAACACATGCTGTACCAAAAAGAAATGACCTTCAATCCCTAGCACCAAAAGAGGTAGAAATAAAAGGGGGGAAAATAGGGGGAGAAAGAGAAGGAGAAGAAAGGAGAAAGCTTACCTGATGGGAATGATGGAATAGAATAGTTGAAGTTTCACGGGAAATTCCAGATCTTGGTTGTCATGGATACTGTATCCTTAGCTCTGGTACCCTCTCCTCAGCCTCCATAGTTTAAGTGTGATGCACTGGTCTAAGTCTTCATTATCAGTGAAGGATTCTCAAGCTAGAATGGCACCTAGGTAATGCCAGAGAAAAGAACGAAGTTGCAGCAATTGACTTTGGAGGGAAGTTTCATCCATGTCAAGAGCAAGGATTTTTGAAGTTGGACAGAACTGACTTTAAATTGTTACTATTAAATGTTAGCTGCCTAATCCAGATACAATGCCTAAGATTTTACCCGTAACATGATAGTGGTAGTAATTGCCCATAGGGAAGTATAAGAATTAAGAAATAATATGCCTAAGGTCCCTAGCTTGTTGGCTGACCCAAAGTAATTATTCAGCTAATATTAGTTCCACTTACTGGTGATTCATTCTCTATATTTTATTTATTTACTTAGTATTTAGTACAGGGTCTCACTACACAGATCAGACTCATAGTGATCCATCCTGTTTTTCAACTTCTCAAGCATTGGAATTATAAGTATGTGCCACCGCAACCAATTTCACTTGCCATCTCATCTCACCCTGGGGGCAGGGGGTAGGACCAGCATGACTTGCCGGGGATCAAATGCTGGCCCCTGAATCTGCCTAGGCAGGCACTTTAATCCACTGAGCTATCAGGCTGGTCTGCGATTCATTCTCTTTAGTGATTTACACCTCTGTGACACTTGTGTTTCACTTTTATCTTACTTTGATGAGTTTTTAGAGTGTTTCCCCATCCTTGACACTTCACACCAAACTTCTCAGTTTTTTGCAATAAATTGTTAACCCAAGGGGCTGGGGAGATAGCTCCGAGGCACAAGTGCCTGCTTGGCAAGTGCAAGGTCGTGAGTTTGAACCCTGGTCCCACAAAAACAAAAATAAATAAATAAATAAAATAAATTGTTAACCTGGTATGATTGGGCACATATCTAAAAGAAAGAGCTATGAGGAGAGGATGGTGCCTGGAGGGAGCAGGTGCTCCTAGACTTCTCAGTATTTCTGCTGGGATTCCATGAACTAGGGGAAGTTGGTGAGCAACGGATTAGGAGTTCCTAGGAATACAACTCAATTTTGTGTTGTTTAGTTACTACTTTTTTATCAAATTATTTTTAAACATCTTTTTTTCCCTTCATAAAGAAGTGTGTGACTCTTTATAGATGAATTTTACCCAGAATCAGAGTAACTGCTGTTGTACACTTTGTAGTTCTACAACAACACTATGGATGAGGAAGAATGTTTTCTTGAAGTTTCCAATGTAGAAGATAAAGTGTATTTTTAAAATACCCAAAGAGTCTCTCCACTTTTTTTTCATTTCTTTGATGCATATAATTCTTCAGACTTCAACCCAATTCTCATCTTTTGGCAAATGACCAACTCACAGATTCCAAGCAATATTCAGAATGTATTCAGCTAAAACAAATCAAGTCCGACAGTTGTCACAGAAGCATTTAACTAAAATTACTTCAATGTTTTAACAATGCTTGACGTTCACAGGGATGTCTTTGAAGTATAGAGCTCCCAAAATATTTAGTGTTAACAATTTTAGACAGGTGTTTTGCCAAAGACATGTAAAGATGTGTTGAGTGAAGATTATTATTTTGCAGAGAGTTTAGCCTCTGGAAAAATATTTATGTCTTAATTGGATGGAATTCCACCTGTCATTTTATCAAACACTTTGCTTATGGTCCATTTTCCTCAGAGTCCAAGAAAAATGAAAGTATTTTAGTTGTGCGAATTAATGTGACACATGTTTGGGCTTTGTGGAATCCCTGCATTTGTTTGGTGATAATTATAAGAAAGTGCTTCAGAAACTTGAGCTATAGTTTGCAATTAGAATGTACAAAATTAAGTCTGAAAAGAAAGCTTAAGAAAGAAGAATGACAAAAATTTTTTGCAAAGCTCCCTTTTAACAAACCAAACATAAAATCGAAAATCCATTAAAACTCAAATAGAGAAATTCAGTCAATCCATTTTCTTCTTTCCATTTAGGAGTTAGCTGTATTAGTGTCTACCATATAGTAGGTCCTCAAAAAGAGCATCCTATCATTCTATCTTCACTTTTCTCTTTTTGTCTATTATTTTCTTTTGTCTATAAGCTTTTCTTTAAAAAAAAAAAAACTTAGAAAATGATTCAACAAAGAAGACTGAAGCAGGGAATAGATCCCAGGTGCCTTTGAATTATGTTTAGGCCAGAGTAAGAAAATCTCCCTCCCTTTGCCAAATCTCCTCTCCAGGTGTGAGTGACGGATGGAGTAGGAGGTGCTGACTCCATTATCAGAGAGCAAGGCGCTTGGCCAACACCTGAGTGAGCTAGGGTTCTGTGCTCACATCTGATGTATTCCATGTAGACCCAAGAACCTGCCAAGTGTGTCAGCTCTGGGCAGGTCTCGTCGTCCCTCTGTCATCCTCCAGATGTGGCTCTATTGGGAGCAGAGGTCATTGGCTTTTGGAAAGGGGAACAAAAGAGGTACTTGGTGAACTTTTCCATTCAGGCAAAGGTATTGAAAATCCTAAACAGTAAGGAATCCAACTCAAACAAACAGCATGAGTCTCACCTGGGTGAAGTGGGTTGTAAGGGAGCAGAGGGAAGGGCAAGCTCCAGGAAAGAAATTGCTTCTGTGATTCAGTGGGCCTCATAATGGCTCAGCTTCCTGCTCCCACTTAGCTTTGTACACACCCTCAGATGTACCCTAGATCATGAAATGGAGAAGTTGGTGTTTGTCCGGTCTCATTTGGCTATCACAATAATAAAAATACTTGAAATGTCCTTGTTGTAGAAGCTGAGACACCAGAGAGCCTTTGGAGGAGACTGCAGAACTTGAGTTGGGAATGATATTGGCACACAAGGCTTGGGGAGAAGTCAAGACCTGGAGCCAATTCTGAAGTTCCTGTGATACTAGGGGAAGGCTGGGCCTCCTCTCTTGCTGCTGTGGGCAAGCAGAGAGGTGTGGTGACAGTGTATGTGGCTAGAGAAATAACAAGAGCTGGGACCTCCCAGACTTCACAGTGCACTTGCCACCGTCCCTGGGAAGGAGTCTGAAGCTAGCAGGGCTGAGGACCAGTGCTCCCCATGCAGTGTGCTTGGTTGGCACATAGCCATCCTGAGGCCTGACAAAGGAGCCACCTGTACCCTTTCCCATTAACGAGCAAGTCCCCAGCTTTTCTTTGATTTGGGTAACAGTTTTCTTTATAGTCTTGTTCTCTAATCCCTCATGCTGTGAGGGCCTTTATTGTTCCATGTTCTTAGACTTTTATACCATAACTTTGGACACTTGTTTTAATCAATGTAATAGCCAAATATTTGTTTTGTCTGGTCTCTCAATCTGGCCTTGGTGCCCACTGCTGGAATCATTCTTAATTGTCCCCTGGTTGACTACTATTGCTCTGTAATCAATGACTTTTTTATTGTTTCACTTAAAAAAAAAAGATTTATTGGGTAAACCAAAATTATAGTGCACCATGTCACCCAAATTTACAATGGATGTGGTACCCCTAAGTCTAGAAACAAACTTTTGCTTAGTATGTAGTTTCAATTCACCATTGATCTTACTATGTTATAAGGAAAGAAACTATGGTAAGAGATGATGTGTGAATAAAGGCGAGAGGGGATACCCAAGTCCACCCTGGTCTGATTCTTTCTTTAATCGACCATAATAGGTGGAAACATGTTTGGGTAGAAGGACAGAAGTGCAAACTCAGATCTAGCTTGACCGTAGTGTGTTTCACCTGCACAAATACTGTGGGAATGGTCAGAACATGGTGAAATATGTTGGCTATGGAGAAAAGCCCACATTCTGGTCCTGAGTTTTGTCTCTCTTCCTAGCTATGGAGAATGGATGTTGGGGAAACACTTCGTCCCTTTCAGCTTCATCATCTTCACATGTAAAATTAGGGAAGTAACAAGGCTAGGCCCATGAGATCATTATAAGTATGTCAGTATATAAAGTAATTAGAATATTCTTAAACATGTAATAAACACTCAAAACTGGTAGCAGACTATTACCACTTCAAGTTGGGCATCCCCCATCAAAAATCAAAAAAACTCTAAAATTGCAAACTTTCTGAGTGCCAAATGATATCACATATGTATAATTTTGCACTTGACCTCATGTGACAGGTCATGGTCAAAACACAGACCCACTGAAAATATTGGAGAAAATTATATTTAGTCTCTGTGTATAAAGTGTGTATGGAACATAAATGGATCTCTGAAATATTTCATTATGTATTTTGGAAATGTTCCAAAATCCCAAACTATTTCAAATCCTAAATACTCTGGTTCCAAGCATTTCAGAAAAAGGGTACTCAGCTGGTGTTGCTGTTACTGTCAGGAGAAGCAAAAGATAATAATAAAGCTGATTCTTTAGTCACGTATAAAATATAGACACTGATGTGGCCATGAAATGGGAGAGAGTGAGACCATAAACATTGTTATTAACGCATATAGCATGCCAACCAAGACTCTTGCAAGCATTCTTTGAACCCCTACTTAATGGAAGGAGAGCGTGAAAGACTCCACAGAGCCTTGTGAAGGAAAATATTCCGAGCAGCTTCTGCATACACTCTCTGCCAGCAGCTCTTAGTGTGAGCCACTGCAATTTGTACTTGACAACATTCTCCAGTATTCTGGGGGTGTGGTAGTTCTCCCCTCATCATGGGTCATTTTAAGGAGAAAGTAGCTCTGATGATCAGATTTCCCTGGTAATTGGTGGCATTTCCCCTCTGTCCTTGCAGCATGGCAAGCACCCGACACTCAAAATGCTAAATGAAGAGAACATAGGTTAGATCCGGAGATGGTGTTGGGCAGTGTTTTGTTGATATTAAGACCTTTGAGCTTTGTTCAATGAACAAATTGTTTTGCTAGGCAAGCTATTCTGTGCAATATGTTTATTTAGAGAGCAAATGTACTGAGAAACTGTCTCTTCTTTCCTTAAAATGATAGCCTCAAAACAGAAAGTGCTAGTCAATTACTGTTTAGACGTTTGCAAAGAAATTGGATTGGGTGCTAGTGTTGGGAGAATCCAGAGGAATCAGTCACTAGAATTGTGGACTTTAACCCTCATCTAGATGTCAGCTGAAGAATGCAACCAATTAAGAACCAGAAGAAGTGGGCATGGAGAGGTCCCTATGGGCCCCTGATCTTTCTAGGGTTCTGGAGGGGAGCAGTGGCTTATGGGTCTGTTTGCTCTAGGTTGCCTAATTGTTCTTCATCCCGTCTGACTCTGGTTTCTGCCCAGTTCCTGCTAGTCTACAGAGTCTCTTACCACACCCCTCAGTGCTTCAGCTCAGCTATAGAACTTAGCTTTCTTGATTTCCACATTAAAGTCCATTCAACTAAGCCTTTTGTGTACATAGAAAGCTTTGCTAAAGTTTTAAAAAGATCAATCAGATATCTTGGGGCTCAATAGCATTTGTCACAGGAATAGTGACCCCTTTGGCCCTTGTTTTGGCACCAAGTCTGATCCAATTCCTTTAGTATTTCTATCAGACTGCATCACTGTACACAACATATGAAGTGAAAGGAGACAGCACTTGTCTCCCAATCTTGGGGATGGAGTAAGGTATGGCACATAGTTAAGGTGTATTTCAGAAAAGTAAGCTGAATCCAGAGATGTGAAATCATTTCTGCAGATCAATGGCAGAACAAGGGCCCCGAGGTCCAGCCAGTTCTACAGCCCCTCCTCTTGTTCCCGAGTAGCTTACAGACAGATAGTTCTGGAAACACATCAGAGCACCTGTCACAAAGTCTCAGATAATTCGATGTTTATGCACTGTGCACCAAAACCTAATTGAGCAAATCTAAGTCTTTCTTGATACATCAGAAAACACATACAGCTCATGTACTACTTACAGGACATTTCAATTTTGGCTAAAACAAACTATTAGGGATTAAGACATTGTGCTGAGGTCATGGGGGAGACAGAAATAGAGGGAACACAGGCCTTGTCCTCCCCATCCATGGTGACACTGAGTGAAAGACAGTGATTCCACTTACAGTTATGCACTGGGTTCCTGGAGGGTCCAAGGAGTGAGAGAGTGGAGACCAGGAAGAGCAGGAAGATACGATCTTTGCCATCATGGGATAGCAAGAGTTTAAAATCAGAAAGAAAAGTGAACATGTATTTCCTGGTGAGCTCAAAGGTATATAAAGGGGGTGACAAAGCCACAACATGCAGAGGATGCATAGCATTCCAGGAGGGGGCAGGCATCACTGTCTAGGTGGTGGTAGGCAATGATGTCTTAGCTCGAACACAGCCCTGCCTGTCTTTCTAGCATCCTCCCTTACCAAGCTCCCTTGACTGCCTCTGCTGCCCCTAGCCCTTGGTCTTGTCATTCTTACCTTGGCCTCAAGTCTTTCTCTCATCCTGGCTGCCAAGGCTGGACAATAGTCCTCCTGCTTCTGGCAAGCCTGTCTCCTGCCCCCTTCTACATGGCTTCTTGTCTGATTCTTGCTCAGCACTCACAGGAAGTGCAAAGTGCCCTCCCTCAAGGATGCCCATCCTTGAGTCCCTCCTACTTGCCCCTATCTCTTCTATTCCCCCCCACATCTTCTTTAAGTTAATTAAGAATGCGATTTTCAAATTTTCATACTTCCTGAAAGAAAACTCTCACATGTATTGTAGGCTTTCTCCTGGGACTGTCATCAAATACAAGAAGGATCCAGTATATGGTGGCTAATTAAATAGCTGTCTAATGAGAGGACAAAGTTTGGATAAGTTGATGCAAAGGACAGTTGCATTTAAACACATGCCCTTAAAGCAAATTTATAGAGGAGGCAGGGATGCAGTGGCTTCTTGAGAGAGGGTGTATTAGCTGATTTTTCTGGTTATAAGCAATGGGAATGAGTAGCAGATACCTTTAGAAGAAAAATAATTTCTTGGAAAAAATACACTGAGTCCGGATTCTATTCAGGGCTTGAAATTTAAGATTTTAAGTTGAGCTAAACCCAGGATAATTCAGGAGTGAAGGCCACAACCAAGACTGCTGGGATGATCTTAGGATTATGCTGGATAGGGGGCCTTCCTTCTACCCATCAGTACCCATATGGTGAGGGGTTCTCCCTAGTCAGGCAAAATCTCTGGATACTGAAAAGATGATATTTTTTTTATTTTTATTTATTTATTTATTTATTTATTTTTTTTCGTGGGACGGGGGATTGAACTCAGGCCCTTAGGCTTGTCAGGTAAGCACTTCTCCTACTGAGCTATTTCCCCAGCCCCCAAGATGATTTTAAATAAATAAAAATAAATGGCAAATGTAGACAGGTAGGAGTTGTAGAGGAAACACAAGGCAAAAGGAATTCCAGCATCATTAACAGTTTAAGTAAAGCCATGTGGGTAAAAATGTAGAAAATTATGTCCTAGATTATGAGATGGAAAGGAACTGACAGCTATAAGAAGACTGGGAAGGTAACTTGGTTCTGTGTGGTCAAGGACACTGAAAACACTGAACGGTTGCTAAGGTGTCTGACCCATCAAGCTATTCTTTGGAACCACAGCAGGCCCGGAAACCAGACCAAAGAATACCAGCCATCGAAGAGCATGTGGGAAGTCCAGGCATTTTCTCTTGGTTCCTCCTTTCCCCTAAATGAAGTATTGATTTAAACGTTGGAAGACAACCGAGAGTATAACAATGTCTATAAAATGAACATGAGAATTGAAAGGTTTTTTGGGGGGCCTACGGGTGGGAATTTGCATAGGCTTAAAATTCTTAGGGACACAGGCATTTCCATGTCCATTTATTTGAGAGTATTTTTCAGAAATTCTCCAGGATGTGGTCCATTTTTCAGCAGGGAAGGTAAGAAGCTTCTAGACAGGCTTTTTGGGGTGAGCCGTATGGAAGACGACTTCTGTCCTTCTGCGCGGGGATGAAAAATGGGGCAGGTCACTGTGCACATCGCGCCTGGGATGGAGGGGTGGGTGCTACCATGGCTCTCAGCCAGGGGGCTTCTCATCCACTTGCTACATGGTCAGCCTTTGTGTCCTCCGAGGACAGGAAGCTTTGAGCACAGGGACAAGGTGTGGCCGATGGGGCCCGATAAACCCCACACAAAAAGCCCACTGTAGTCCTGAAAGGGTCTCCAATGTAGCTCTTTAATTTCCTTGCCTAGAAATGTTTCTCCTCTTTTCATCCCCGGCCTTTATCTAAAGTTCTAATCGGAGCAAAGCGGCAGCCTTTCAAATTGAACAAATAGGCTCCTCCGCTTGTGACAAGATGTACCTCGTCTTCTCCGCCGGCCTTCAGCAAGGTCACACCTTTTTAATTTATTTTCTGTAAGAAAAATCTAGTTGCTGGATAGAACAAGGGCCAGATCTCGCTAGAGGTCATTTCTCGAGCTAGTCATAAAGTAGAATGGGATTAGAACCCTTTAATATCCGCGCCTCACCTTGCTGCCCGGCCTGCAGAGCCAGCCCGCAGAGCTCCATGCCTGGCCTCTCACGGTGTCCCCGCCCCCCCCTTCGTATTTGTATTTCACACCTTTTTCTTTTTATTCTCCAGTATGCGCATATTTAATTTTCCCATTGAAAATTCACAATGGATATGTTTAAGATTTTCTAATAGAAAGCAGTGGACAGCAGGTAGCTTGCTTTTAATGCGTTTGAGCTCTTCTTTAATCTACCTGTTCTGTTATCTGAATTTTAGAATTCGTCCTCATGCAGTTTTTCTAAGTCAAGTAAAAAGTGAAGGGACTCAGATAAAGACAAAGAGTTTATTCTGTAAGTTCTAACTACTGGTACTTTATGAAAACATCCAGTAGGCTTCCCTTTTATCCTCCTAACCCTTTTTAAAAGATGTCAAATACCTTTCTTGCCCTGCTAATGGGCATAGTTGTCATGTAGTTCTATGTATAAGTGCATTGGAAAAGTTCTGGAAGAAGGAATCCTCACTTGTACAGTAATTCCTCATGAGGAGACAAAGTACAGTAGGGGAAAGAGCTTCTTTGCTAAGCCATGGTAAGATCTGTATAAGGATGATGCATCTGTGTTAAAAAAAATTTTTGTTAAGAAAAAAAATGTCTTTCTTTAGGTATAAAATTAAAAGCACACCAGAGTTAATGAATAAGTAAATGAATAAGAGTTACCCCTATGCTTATCTTCTGGGACAAATTACTTGTAATGTTTTGCATCTCTACCCACACTGCACTTTGTACTCCTTAAATCCTCTGTTTCTTTCACAGCATTATGTTGCGAGCATATCTTCGCTTTATTTTTATTTTTATTTTTATTTTTTTGTCTTTTTGAGACAGGGTCTCGCTATGCAGTTGAGGCTGGTCCTGAGCTCACTTTTGTAGCCCAGGCTGGTCTCGAACTCGCATCAATACTCCTGCCTCAGCCTCCCGAGTGCTGGGATTACAGGCGTGAGCCACCACGCCCGGCTTTATCTTCGCTTTATTTTATTAAATATTCCTTGTTTATAAAAACAGCTCACTGACTGCCTCTATTTCCTTGTGTGTTTGCTTATTTAAAGCGTCTAGATGTTTAAAAACCTGCTCGTTGCTCTCAATCCGTATCCACCTCCCACTTCTGTGCAGTGGGAAGAGGGGGATTGAACTCAAGACCTCGGGCTTGCCAGGCAAGCACTTATGCGCTGAACTATCTCCCATCCTTCCTTAGCTGTTCTTAAAGAAAACACTATAATAAACATAGTCATACATACCTCTGTGTGCCTCTCCAGTCATTTTCCTACCCTGGAGAAAATACCTGGAATAGAAGTTCATGCTTCAAACCAGACAGCATACATAAGACTAGTGATGGATGCCTTCGGCCAAATTAAAGTCCAGGAAGCATATGTCCATTTAAATTACTACCAGTGATATTTCAGAGTGCCTGCCATAACTTTTTCATATTGTGCTGACTCCCAGAATTTGTATAGAATAGAAATAGTGATTAATTGTTTTAATTTGTGTTTTTTACTAATAAGCGATGTCAAACATTTATCATTATTGTTTATTGATATTTTTTCTCTCATGCATTAACTTTTGACCATTTATCTAAGAGGGTTTCATTTTTGTTCACTGACTTGTAAAACATACTTAAGGCTATAAGATTATGAACCCTTTATATGTGAGATATTTTTCATTCTATCTAACCTGATTTTGTGCCTTTTGATTTTAATAATAGTCATAATTTTTTAAAGCATGGCACACGGGTGCCTCCTTGCAATCCCAGCACTGTGAGGGCAAAGACAGGAGGGAGAATCACAAGTTCAAATCCACTCTGAGCAATGTAGCATCTCAGAGAGAAGTGGGAGGGAGGGTGGGGGTAATAGGGACATAACTCAGTGCAAAGGCCTCAGGTTCAATCCCCAGAATCACAAAAATGAAAGGATGAATGAATGAGGAAAGGAATTAATATATATAATATCATGTTTCTAGTTTGTACTAGTAGTGTTTAGACAAGATATCAGGTCTGCCTCTTGTTCTCCCTGAATAAACTACTATGAAGACAATAATATACAGTGTATTAATTATTGTAACCATCGTACTAACCTGGCTTGACACTTTCATTGCTAGTTTATCTTTATTTCTCATTAAAATGAATTAAAAAATGTTTCTTCCATTTTTGTGCATTCACAGCTACCACTCAAGTCATTTAGGCTTAGAAGTCTCTGCTCTGCCTTGAAAATACACATATTTAATATGCTACGCAGGTTTTCGTTCTTTCCCTTTTTATATGTAATTCTTAGCTTAGGATTTATGGCAGTTTATATGGAATAAGATAGAAATCAAAACTTGGTTTTCTGACAGCTTATTGTTCTGAAACTGATTATGGGATGATCTCTATTCTTGCGTCCACAGCATAGTTCAAAGCATAGTTTTATGCTTTTATATTTGTCAGTTCATTATTCTTTAATAGTTTTCAAAATATTTTTAATTATCTTGCCCATTTGACTTTCAAATGATTTCCTGTCACCTAATACTTAATAATAAACATTTATTGTTCTTCCAGTAAACTTTTCTGATTGTGCAAACAAATTAATGTTGTTAGAATTAAATTTCAGTGCATAATTGGGAAGTACTGAGCTTTTGCAATACTATGTTAACCTTCTCATCCATCGACATAGTATGTCTTTTAGTTGATAAAAACTTGGTTTACAGTGATTTTTTAATAAGCTTTGAAAATTTCTCATGAAGTTTATCCACATAATAAATGGAAAGGTAACTCATTTTAAGATGATATATATCAAATATTTAAGAATTATATGTTGAAAGACTTCATATTGACTCCTAGAAATAAATCGGGGTTTTTTCTTTCTTTTTTTTTTTTTTTTTTTTTTTTTTTGAGGTACTGAAGTACTGGGGATTGAACACAGGACCCTGCACTCGCCTGGCAGGCATTTATTCTACTGAGCTATCTCCCTGGCCCATTGAGAGTGCACTTGGGAAGGCCTTTATGGAAAATAGCTCTTTAGCTTATTTATTCATTCTTTAACAAATCATGTAAGCTACCAGCCAGCAAGTATTTCTTATCTACTACGTGCCAGGTTAGTGAAACAATGCTGAATAAAAACAGATATGACTCTTTCCCTGACAGAGACTTTCACCATTTTATTTTATTTTATTTTTTTCTTGTTTCAGAACTTTTGTTTGTTTATTTATTTTTATGGCCAGCTCAGCCTGCCCTGAGGGCAGGGCTGGCACAGCATGTGGTGCTGGGGATCGAACCGTGGTCCCTACAGCCACCTAATCTTTCCTAAGCAGGTGCTTTAGACCACTGAGCCATCCTGCTGGGCCCAATAAAAGATTTTTTTTTAAATATGGAGAAAGAGCCATGCTGGAAGTCTACTTTATGGGCCACCTACATGCAAATAGTGACAATTAGAGCTGGACAATGCCTAGATAGATAGAAAGCATAAATGATAGAGGAAATACGCACAAGACTGAGTGTTAATGGCTAAGTCGATGTCGGTCCTGTGAGAGACAGAGAGGCAGGGACAGAGAGTTAGATAGAGGGTGAGCAGAGTGAGAGAAAGACCAAAGCCATGGAAAGAAAGTAGCTCAGTGAAACCTACAACCAGCAGATTTTGAATGCACTTAACAATGGTTTTAAATGTATTTTTATTGATACATAAAACAAAAATCATCCATATTTATTAAGTACTTTGTGATGTCTCTATACATGTATGCACTGTACAGTGCTGAAATCAGGATAAACATATCTATCTCCTGAAGCATTTATCATTTCTCTATAGTAAAACCCATTCAAAGTCTTTTCTTCTTTTAGCTTTTTGAAATATACAATATTATTTTTATGTATGTTCGCCATACTATGTAATCACGTAACAGAAATTTGTACTCCTATTTAAACTACAACTTACTCACAGGGGTCATCATTTTCCCAGTCATCCCTAGTCCTGCCCTTCCCAGCCCTTGCTGATCCCCGTTCAACTCTCAATTTCTATGAGTCTGTCTTAGATTCCACACTTCAGAGAGGGCATACGGTACTCGTCTTCCTGAGCCCAACTTCCAAGTTCTGGAATTCTTCTTCGGCAAGAGTCTTTAGTTGTGCTTTCCAAAGTCCTGAATCAACTCAAAACAGTTACCTTTCAAAGTCATTTAGATTGGAGAGAAGATCTACGAGTCTCTCAGTGCCAGTCAGGGAGAGAGATGGCCAGGGACACACTGCAGTGCTTCTGGAGCCTGCCTTTCTGCTGGATGCCTTCACAAATTTTTGATCCTACCTCATGAAGGCATTCCTGAAAGAAGGCCTCCAGGACTGCTCCAGAAAGTGGCAGGAAGGATGCAGTAAGTGTGTTCCAAGTGAGAAGAATTCTTTTGAGGGGGATTAATGTCAATGTGTCTCTCCTTATAATAAATATTTTACAACTTAAATATTTACTATATGTTTTGTTAATACTTTGTATTTTACTTCAACATAATGATCCTTAGTTCCATCTAGGTTGCCACAAATGACATGATTTTGTTCTTTATCATGGCTGAAGAGCATTCCATGGTATACACATGGTACATTTTCTTCACCCATTCACTATTTGATAAACACTTTGTTGTTTTCCATTTCCCTGCCATTGTGAATAGAGCTACAATAAAAATGGGAGTACAAGCCGGGCATGGTGGCGCACGTCTGTAATCCCAGCACTGGGGAGGCTGAGGCAGGAGGATCGGTGCAAGTTTGAGACCAGCCTGGGCTACAAAAGTGAGATCAAGGCCAGCCTGAACTGCGCAGTGAGACCCTGTCTCAAAAAGACAAAAAAAAAAAAAAAAAAAAAAAAAAAAAAAAAAAAAAAAAAAAAAATGGGAGTACAGATATCTCCTCAACAGACTGGTTTCCCTTTCTTTCACCACTACAGAACCAGTAGTGTGGGTGGTGGACTATACAGTAGGCACTTCTACTTCTAATTCTGTGAGACACTCACTAGTACTTTCCTGGGTGGCTGTACTCATTTATTTCCCATCAACAGGACACAGGCAAAGGTGCGCTTTGTACCACATCCTCTCTAGTACCTGGGTTTTTTTTTTTTTTTTTTTTTTTTTTTTTTTTTTTTTTTTTTTTTTTTTTTTTTTTTTTTTTTTTTTTTTTTTTTTTTTTTTTTTTTTTTTTTTTTTTGTATTTTAGGGAAGGTTCTACAGGATGTTCAGGGCTTCACTACTAGATTGGACTTGTATTAATTCGCCTGTTTATGGCCTCCCATGATCTGGGACTACAAGCACATGCCCCCACACCCATTCTCAACTGCCTTCTCAGCATGCCCTGGGGTGGGGCCCACACAGCAGGTAAGGGGATGGAACCCCTGGCCTCTGTGCCAGCTTGCATGCACTTTAATCCATTGAGCTATTTGGCCAGCCCTTGTTATGGTTTTTGGTAATGGCTTTTTCTTTTATTTTTAACTTTCAAACTGGGGTGAAATTATATCATGCTTTTATTTACACCTTTGGAATTAGTAGTGTGGAGCATTTTCTTCTGTACCTGTCGTCCATCTCTGTGCCTTCTTTTGAGAAATGTTTAGCTAGGCCTCTCATGCTTTTTAACATCAGCTTATTTGGGTTTTCTTCTGGGTTGTTTGAGTTCCTCAGGTATTCGGGATAATAATTCACTGATTTTTGTTTTGAGAAGGGTATCAAGATGGCTTGTTGGAGAACAGTCTGTTTCTGTTTAACAAATAATGCTGAGGTAATTGGATATTTACCTGAGAAATGATGAAAGCGAATCCATATCATATATAGACAAATTAACTTGGAAGAGATCAATAGCCTAAATGTGGAACTAAAACCATGAAAGCCCTAGGAGAAAGTACTAAGGTAAAACTACACGAGCCTGGATTTAGCAATGGATTACTAGATGTGACATCAAAAGCAAAAGGAAAAGACTAAGTCAGACTTCATAAAAATTAAAGACTTTGAACACTAAAGAACATATTCAAGCCAGCCAAATAGCTCAGTGGAATAAAGTGCCTGCAAGCAGGCACAGGGGCCCGGGGTTTGATACCCCACCTGCCCTGCAGGCCCCGCCCCGGGGCATGCTGGGACAGCAATTGAGACTGGGTGTGGTGGCTCCTGCCTGTAATCCCAGCTCTTGGGAGGCTGTAAACAAGTAAATCACTAAGAGTCCAATCTAGTAGTGAGACCCTGAACACCCTGTAGACCCTTCCCTAAAAAATAAAAATAATTTTTTAAAAAAGGACATACTCAGAGAGGGGAATGAATAGGAGAAAACCCCTCCATGTATCTATCATTGCACACAACATGCACATCCAGCAAAGGTCCAGTATCTAGGCCATATGAGTAAGTTTTACAGCAACAAAAACAAATGACCCAATTTAAAAATCGGCAACGGTCTGATACATATTTCTCCGGAGAGGATATGCCAATGGACAACAAACACATGAAGAGAAGTTAGAGAAATGACTAAGTAAAAATCAGTCCTTAGAGAGATGCAAATCCAAACTACAGTAAGGTACAATTTCACAGCCACTGGGATTGTTTTAGTTTTTAGAAAAGACACATTTGGCATGGTTAGCAAGGATGTGGAGAAACTAGAACCTTTATACCTTGCTGGTGAGAACGCAAAATTGTTCAGTCTCTGGAAAACAGCTTGGTAGTTTCTCAAGATGTTAAACAGAGAATTATCAGAAAAATTTCACAACTCTAGTTCTAGATAGTTCTCTGAAAGAATTAAAGAAATAGTTATTTAAGTGAATACATTCATATACAAAGCAGCACTATTCAAAGTAACCAAAAGATGGAAATGGCCCATATATCTCTCAAAAGATAGACAGATGGCGTTATGGTTTGTATCTAGTTGTTCCCCCAAAGCCTCATGTAAATCATGGGGCTGTCAAGCGTGCTGCTCTAGGGGCAGGGCCAGAGGACCAGGGCGGGGCTTGAGGGGCGGGGCCAAAGAGGCTCCAACCATTAAACTGCAGCATGGACTTCCTCCCCACCCCCAGGCCTGGTGGCCTGTCTTGGAGGTATGGAGCGGATCATCCTGGACACGGCAGTGCTACACAGTTCAGGCTGCTTTAAACTATGAAACTGTCAGTAACTGTAACCTAAATAAGCCTTTCCTTCCCTCGTCTTGCATGTCGGGTATTTGTCCCAGCAACGAGAGAAGAGTAACTAAGACAGATGGTTTCCTACACACACACACTGGACTATCAGTCAGCCATAAACAAGAAGGGAGGACAGATGCATGCTACAATGTGAGTAAACCTTCCAACAATTAAACTAAGTGCAAAAAGCTGGACACAAAAAAGTTGCAGCTGGCCTATTTCATTTATATAAAATCACCAGGATAGACAGATCTATAGAGACAGATCATCAGCTGATGATTGCCAGCATCTGGGGAATGAGATAAAAGGTTTTACACTGCAGTGATTCTATGCTGTGAAACAGAATAGAGGTGTCATTTAAGTAGTACCATACATGTGCCAAATGGCACTGAATCACTTTTAAATGATATATTTTATGTTATGTCATTTTCACCTCAGTTCTTTTATTTAAGGGGAAAGAGAGGAAAGTGTCTCCAGAGGGTGGGAGATACTCTCAGCATGAAATGCTCCTGAGAGGCCAGGCACAGCCAGCCCAGATGAG
Source organism: Myocastor coypus (assembly GCA_004027025.1). NCBI lineage: Eukaryota > Metazoa > Chordata > Mammalia > Rodentia > Myocastoridae > Myocastor > Myocastor coypus. The sequence continues at coordinate 98,694 of PVJA010000864.1, read as the reverse complement.
GAACGCCATATAATATGTCATGATGTCATGGCCATTGACGACCTCAACAGAAGGTCCTTTGGTGGAAAGGCAAGTCAGTGTGCAGCATGCTAGGGCCACTTGGCAGTGAGGAAGCAACAATATTATATCAGATAGATCTTTTGGGCACTTTGACCAAGCAAAGGGGGAGGTGGACAAGATTTAAGGATGTTTTAAGCCACCAGAAGGCCAGACGTAACACATAGCACATTCTCTTCCATATGTAAGAGAAAGGAACGCGTGTGAGGAAGTAGCTTCCCATGGGCACAGGTGTGTGTGCACGTGTGTAAGCGCTCCTGCTAGAGCAGATGAACCACTGGGCCCAGGAACACTGCCATGATTTTCCAAAGTGGGGCGTTCTCCTATTAGAGCCACGCTATGGCTCACCTGTAGGACTAATGATGAATAGGCCAGTAGGTTTGGTGTGAGGCTGGTCAGGGTTCCAGTTGCTTCTGAAGAATGGCTGTGTGACCCTGAGAAACTGTCATATACTTAAGAGTTCCCGTTTTATTTCACCTACATCAATTTCAACATTCCCTACATTTTGGATTTCTCTCTTTCTCATTCTTAACGCTGAAACACAACCAACTAAATCTCCTAAGTTTATAGATACTGTTTCCATCACCTTGAGGGAGACTTTGGTTCCATTTCATAGGTCTTAGAGAGGGGCTCTCATTTGCCCACCTTGGGTCAACTGCTCCAGCTTGGACCAACCATCTGTCCTAGTTACTAACACCATAGTGTCTGCCTTCCAGGATGGATGACAGGCATGGGGGAGGAACAGTCTCCAGAGAAACATGCAAAAGCAGGGTACTAGGTAAATAGGCTTAGTTTCTTCTAGAAAGGTAGAGTCAATACATTACAAATTTGGAAGAAAACTGCATGACTATGTCATTTCAAGTCATCTTAAATTAGTATTAGGGTGACTTGCTTCCAGTACCATTTGATCCAGCTTATACATTTTTTTTTTTTTTTTTTTTTTTTTTTTTTTTTTTTTTTTTTTTTTTTTTTTTTTTTTTTTTTTTTTTTTTTTTTTTTTAGAATACTTATTGGGAAAGAAAGCTGTCCAAGAGGGGAATAGAAGCGCCCCCCACCCCAGTAGGTTTTTCACGAAATTGTCTTTTTTTTTAAAGAATTTTTTTTTTTCTTGTTTCAGAACCTTTGTTTTGTTTATTCACTCATTTTTATGGCCGGCTCAGCCCACCCCGAGGACAGGGTGCAGCATGTGGTGCCGGGGATCGAACTGCGGTCCCTGAAGCAGCCCAAGCTTTCCCAAGCAGGCGCTTTAGACCACTGAGCCATCCCACCAGGCCCCCCAGCTTATAACTTAAGAAATCAGAGCTGCTTTAGAATTGTCCCCAATGACCATAGGATGCTGCCCCCTTCAGCACAATGCAGTTTGGGTAAGGACTCCTGTTTTGGACTTGAGGAGTCTCTATTGTGCTATGATGGACATGAGACAAAGGTATCACATTAGTTCAACATGACTAGAAATTGCTCTACCAACCGATAAGAATGTATATGATTTCTTTCCCAGGCTGTTCACTGAGGAAAGGGAATGGATGCCTTTAGGGACCCAAAAACTGAGCTAGTGATAATATTTAATTATTTGCTACGGAGACTCAGATCAGACATAGGCTAGATTGCTCCCCATGTAACGACATCCTACGGAAGGGATCTACTGGTGATGCCTAGTGATGCCTAATCCCACGATCTCCTACTGTCTACATCTCCAGCATGTTGAGGCTGCTGCAGCATCTCACTGTGGCCTCATCTGAGCCAGTCGTCACATCTATGTTTTAGAAAGAAGAAAGGGGAAGGGGGGAGGTGGAAGGGAGTTTGCCAGAATCAGCAAACTCCTTAAAGCATTTTCTCAGAAACCCTGTCCAAAAATGTCTCCAACTTCCCATTTCTGGAACTAAGTCCACAGGATACTCCTATTTGCAAGAGGCAGAAAATGGAGTCTTTGATTGGCTGCCTGCTGCCTTCTTAAAGTAAGGTTCCATGAAAATGAAGAGGAGATGTTGTACAATGATGGCCAATGAGTTAGGACCTAACAGAGTTTATCTTAGAAGCTTCACTTTCTTTGGGTCCTCAGTTTTCTCATGTACAGTAATGATTCTCTCATAGGCACAGGCCACTCTGTTGCACTGCCTTGAGAATTAGCCACTTTCAGAATTTCCTTTATTTGTTCACTGAGCACCAACCATATGCCAGTGTTGGAAATGTGGTGCTAGAACACATATGCTTACTTCATTTTAGTGGGGGTGAAGATAAAAATAAAAGTCAGATAAATAGTGTGCTTGAGCATCACAACTGCTTAAGTAAACAAAGAAAGCAGGGACATGGGATGTAAATAAATTATTGCTGTGATAGTTGCTGAAATTTCAGATAAGGGGGCCAAAGAAGGTTTCATTGGGAAGAGAATTTGGGGAGTCCAGGAATAAGGAAGAGAAGAAGCTGGGTTTAGGAAGAAGATTCCCAGGACAGTTTGCTGTAAGTGCAAAGGCCCTGTGGTGAGAAAGAATAGAGCGGAGGCTACTGTGCCTAAATAGCATGCAGAGAGCAGTGGGAGCTGATGGCAGAGGGCAGGAGGGTGGCCTGCCATGCAGGCCACGGGAGACACAGAGAGGAAGTGTGCCTTCGTGCTTTTGTTTTCATACACAGTTGGAATTTCTATCAGCTGCTGAAGATTCAGCATTTAATTATCCTCCCCTACTTGTTTAATAAAGTACCAGGTTTGTGCTCTAAACACTATCATCAGATGAATATTCTTCTAGTTCTAGCTCAGCAGGGTTAGAATTGTGTTAACCACATTGGGTTTATGTCTTTATTCTCCTCAGTCTCTCCCACACATATCATCATGGCAAATACTTTTTCTTTTTATTGTTTAAAAAGAAACCTGTGCTACTCACCAGCTGGCTGTGCTGGTGCACATTTTAAACCTCTCAACTCTTTGTAGAAATGGAGTGATCAGGCCTCATGTGGTTGAAATAAGTGGGTGAGATGACAGTGATGTGCTAGAAACATATTAAATATGAAAGCATCTTCCAAAAGAGCTGAAGGTGCTTCTTGTACAAAGCTGTTGTTACCAATGGGCTCAGAGATGGGAGCCGACCCAGGGGCAGATGGAATTACTTAGAAGCAGTTAGGGAAAGAATGCGGACTGCAAGCTGAAACACAAACCTGGATTAAACCTCCCCAATGTGAAGAAACTTTCATTATGAACTTTGCTTTTCAGGTTTTCCTTTCTCTCTCCAAATCCCAGGCCTGAACTATATGTCTCAGATGAATAGGAGCAAGGATAATTAACTGAGTAGAGCAGTAAAAGGAGAATTATGGGATATAGAAAGCATTTAAATATGATTCATGGGTAGGGAGAGATTGCAAACATGTGAGAGATGCTTGAGAGAGGCCATCCAAGAGACTGTGCCGAGAGCTCAGTTGGGAAATGACTAAAGCATGCACCAGAATCTTGGCAGTTCTTATAATTAAAATACTAAATATTTCATAAAGATAATGCAAGAAGGATTTCACGAGTGCCACACTTGGTGCCAGAAGTGATTAAATGCTAACCAAAAATGCACGCCTGCTTTCTCCCTGGGGGGCAGGGAATCTGCCTCTGTCCTCTGGCTGCCTGCAAAACAGGGGCAAAGTGCTCATCTCACCCAGAGCAGTTGGTTACTGGAGGCAGGAATTAGACAGCAAGCGATAACCAGGTTCCTGAATATGTGGCGTGTGGAGCCAGGCTGGGAGCTGACCTGCTAAAAGGGCAATACAAAACAAACCAGCATAGCTTCAAACATTTCAAATCACAACCCAGCCCAACACCTCCAGGGTGGCAGCACGAGACTTACCCACCATGTGGAAGTTGAATCATTAACCTTCTTAAAGGAAAGAAAAGATGATGCCTTTACTATCTGAAGGAAAGCCAAGATTTGTTGGAACACAAAGGCAACTAACTATGAAAAAGAATATGTTAATAAATTGAACTTCATCAAGTTTAAAAATATCAGATAAGTGGGTAAAGAAAATATGGTCCATATACACAAGTGGGCTACTACTCAGCCTTGAAAAGGAAGGAAATCCTACCATTTGTAACAACATGGACAGGCCTAAAGGATTATGAAAGGTATTACACGAAGTAAAATAAGCAGACAGAGAAAGATGAATACCACACGTACCCACATGTGGAATCCATAGAAGCTGATCTCCTACCAGTAGACAGTATAACAATATTTATCAGAGGCTGAAAAAGGTGAGGGATGGAAAGATATTGATCAAATAATAATATATAACTAGTTAGGTAAAAGAAGTAAATTTCAAGAGGTCTGTTGCCCAGAATATGGACAACAATATATTGTATTCTTTAAAAATAACAAAGAGTAGATATTAAATGTTCTAATCATACAAGTGATGATTCTAAAAGGCAACACATTCATTATCTAGATTTAGCTGTTCTGCATTGTATACAGTGGTCCTTTTTCTTGTGTGGGGGATATGTTTCAAAATCCTCAGTGGATACCTAAAACCTTGGCTAGAACTGAACTCAAAGTAAGCAATGCTTTGGCTCTGTATGCTTTTATTTATAAGGTAAGCATGGTAAGAGATTGACATCCATGATTAATAATAACATGAAACAGTCTTAACAATAGATGCTAACGAAGTTGTCAATATAACCCCTCTTGCTCTTTGGGGTCATTGTTAAAGTAAGGCTTTCCTAAATGCTAGCACTGTGCTATCCTTCTGTGAAAGCCAATGGTCGGGTCATGGAATACTGACTGACTCACGACCAGGTGGCGTCCTCAGCAGGTGCCCACTGGATGAAGGGATGGTTCACTGTCCTAGGGACCTCCCCATAGCTGGTTCAAAGTCTCAAACCCCCACGACTTAAGGAAGGAAAAGGAGATATACTGTGGCTCACAGTGTTAGCCCATGGTCAGCAGGCTCCTAGGCACAGGGGAAGGGCATGGTGGGGGAAAGCCCATTACTGCACAGTGTCCAGAGCAGTCAGAGAAAGGAGGACCAGGGATGAGAATGCAGCCTTCTGAGCCATGCTCCCAGTGAACCACCTCTTCCCACTAGGCCCCACCTCCTCAGATGTGAAACTCTCAGAGGACAGTTTAGACCTAAACCACAACATTCATGTTCTGAGAATTGCGCTCCTCATAATGAGGTACAATTTAAAGCCTATGAATCGCTTATCTCTGAAATTTTCCACTTCATGTCTTCACATAGCAGTTGGCTACAGGTAACGAAAACCATGAAAGGTACAACCCTGGGTAAGGGAAAAATACTATACATCCTTCAAAATACATTGTACCCATAAGATTGTAAGTATTATCTGTCAATTAAAAATTAATTTTTTAATGATTAAAAATTCATTGAAAGAAATAATTGTGAAAATAAAAGGCTTATTCACTGACTAGGAGAAAAATCATCACAAAATATATATTTATATCCATATAATTTTCAAATGAGAAAAAGAACACTAAAAAAAAAAAAAAATAGCCAGAAAGCTTAAATTGGAATTTCATAGAGAAGAGGGATGACCAATAAGAATATGAACATATACTCAAGATTATTATTCTCCAGGAAGTACAAATTAAGGCCACAGTGGGATTCCACCAACACCCAACAGAATGGCTAAATTTAAAATGTTTGGGGGAGCTGTTCCAATGATTATCCTTGGCTTCCCCTTCCACTTCAGCTCTCTTGCCACCATAAGATCTTTTTCTTTTGCTCCACACACAAGGCTTCTTTCTCTCCTTCTCTCTTCCAGTCTTGCCTTGTCACCCTCCCCATCACTCCAACTCTAGTCTCTCTCTCTCTCTCTTGCTCTCTCTCTGTCTCTCTCTCTCTCTCTCTCTCTCTCTCGCTCTGTCTCTCTCTCTCTGTCTCTCTCTGTCTCTCTCTCTGTCTCTGTCTCTCTCTCTCTCTCTCACTCTCTCTTTCTCTCTCCACTCTTCACTCTATTACAGAGGTAGACAAATCCCTGCAGGCTTCACCTTCCTTTAGACCAGAGATACGGAATCTTTCAGACACCAAGTGCCCAAAGGGCAACCCCAAGCCCTCTTATTTGTCACCAAGTACCAACATTACAATTAAACCTGAACACTGAGGTTTTCATTTCAAAAACAAAAACCAAACAAACAAAAAACTCATACCTTAATACCTTCTGTCTTAGAAGAAGAGCATGCGTCATGTGCACCAAGGTTCACCGCCACTGTTAGAACAGATACACGCTGGTGCTCTCCTGGACTATGGTTTCTCTGTTTCAGCCTCGTCTCAGGAACTGGCCCCATTCCAGCCTTGACAAATTTCCTCTGCAGATTTCTAAACACAAAGAGTTGTGCACCCATTTCCTCTCCTGGAATTCCCCAAAGCCCTCTCCTGTCATCCCTGGGACAAACACCAGGCTCCTCCTGTAGCCCAAGACCCTGAATAGCTCATAGCACTACAGGAAGGGTGTGCTGTCCTGGGGCAGGGACCCATATGCGTGCTGCCTTCCACCTGCAATCATCCTTTCTCTGTCTCCCTAATTCTGCTCAGGCTCCCAAGTTCCGCCCAGCTGTCAATCAGGGCAGCTGTCCTTGCTGTCCTCACTCTGTCCTTACCAAGACTAACGCATATGTCACTGCTATTATCCTCAGAATACCATGGATCTTTGCAGTGTTTATTAGTGATGCAATTTTATACTGGCTTATTTGATAAAAAATCCTCTCTCTGTCTCTGTGTCTCTGTCTGTCTGTCTGTCTGTCTGTCTGTTTGTCTGTCTGTCTTGCTCTCTCTCTTTCTCTGGAAATGCTGCACATGACAGAACCCTTCAGTCTAACTGGTAAATAAATAAATAGACCTCATTTCCTTCTCTGTTTGTCATGCTTAGCACCAACTCCCTGGTATCTATGCTCACATTAAGGCACACTGAGATATCCCAGATCATTGCTTTGGAAGAAGAACCAGGATCACAGGCTCTGTCCTCTGGGAAGCTGGTCATCCTCACACTCAAACTCCCTGAGCAGGGAGGCCAGAAATCTCAGGGCCCTCTTGGTGGATCAGCCATGAGGAGCCTCACACTAGTTTTTGTGCTTAGAGATGCATGCCTACTACGTGGGACTGGTGCTTCCTGAGAAAGCTGCCCTCTCTAAGACCAGAGGCAGTGTGTGTCTTTGAGTCGTGTTCTGAAGGATGGCTGTGTCAGAGGGTCCAGGCCTGGGGCAAGCCTGACCTTTTGACCCATTTCTGCTCTTTAATTTCCACTCTTTTCCCTACTGTTTCTCTCCAATAAGAGAAACTACGGGCAAGACTCAGCCCCATGTTCTCCCTGAGTGTATGGACAGAGATGTTCCAAAGGGCTTACAGTTCACAAGCAAACCTGGGTGGACCGCAGTCTGTGGTTCCCCAGCCCTCCAGCTAGAGACACTCCATAGCTTGAGCTCTTCGCCTCCATCATTCCTGTAGGGGAAAATCAAACAGTTCGGACTGTTATCAGTAGAGACTTCGGAGTATACCACTTCAAGTTAAATTATAGAAGTTCCTGTTGTGATTATGATTTTGTTCAAATAAATACTTAAGATGCTTGGACACAAAGGTAGAGAGGATGTAAACCAACACAGTGTACCATGCAGAGCACCTTTCCAATAAATATTCAGGAACATCCCTGCCATGAAATCTATTACTCCCACGAAGCCAGCATAAATATGTGAGGTACTTAACAATGTCCGCTGCATGTATATTGGCAATTTGTCAGCATGCTAGCCACAGGAATCAAATTCAAAAGGGTCTGGTGTTTGGGCTGGCATCCCTTTTCAGAATACTAATGCAGGAAATTGCTAAATCTGGTTAATTCTTCAGAATTAAAAGCATATACATGTGTCTCTGAAGGAACCACAAATGATTCTGCAAAGTCTCTCTCCACAGTTCTCCCAGTCTTACCAGAATTTTGGCAGAGGCCTGACGCCTTAGATTTTTCTCCAAAGCCTGGCCCCCGGTGGATGTCTTTGGCTTCTTTCATCTGATCATCACACTTTTACAAGATCTCAGTTTCTTCCAGGCTTGATTGCCTCTTTCCTGATCTCAGCGAACACGAGCTTGAGGGATATTGATTCCATGTGTAGACTATGTTCTGATCTGACCAATCAAATCATTGTATTTCTCTGGCCACAGTGATTGGCTCAAAGATATGAACGTGACTCAATTTGGTCCAATGAGAGTCAGGAATAGAAATTTTGTTTAATTTTTTTTGGGGGGGAAGAGACACTTACCTTCCAAGGGACTTGGAGCTATTAAGAAGGAATCTGGAGTCCCCAGTGACTGCTACACAGAGAAAGTCCTCCTGGGAGTTAAGCCAAGCAGAGGGAAGCAGAGTCAAAAAGTGCTAAAGAACTCAGTCCTGACAGTGTTGTTTAAGCCACAGGGTCAAGCTAAGCCAAAAGAAGATATCATTATTTTTTAATTGTAAGATGTTTTTTAAAAATATATTTATTCGATAGAGTCTCACCCAGCCCCAAAGTAAACATTTATTAAGCAGTTTGAATTGTGTTTTATATCATTCACAGTAAACTCTGTGTGGTCAATCCCCAAAACCTACGCATATCAGTGTCTTTCTCCTAAAAGGAACTCAGGGTTAATTGACTCCAATACTATGTCCACTTCTAACATTTTCCAAGAGAAAGGAAGACTTGATTTTACCAACACCTTATCTATTCCCTTTTGATAAGAATACTACTCCATTGCCATGGCTTGTTTTGTTTGTTTCTGCACGGTGGAAATGGGTTTCCGAGAGAAGAATCACCTTGACATATTCTGTGGCCTGAAACATCTGACCTTCCTCAGCCACAGAGCAGCTCCAGCACTGTTGCACTACCTCTGCCCACCTCTCAGCAAAGTGAGAGTATGAGTCTGGTGTCAGGGTTATGATTGTAATCACAGCGACGATCCCTCCGCTGTTTTGCTGCCTGCGCGTTCCCGTGCTTCAGCGTTCAGCTCTCGGCTTCCTGCGACCTGCTCATGCCATCTCGCCAGCATACCAGGTTCAAAATGGCACTGCACAATGAGGTTTAAGGTTGCGTCTCCGCTGTTGTAGCAGATGTACCACTTGTTAAATAGCGTGCGTGCCCCCTTCAGTATTTCCCAGCTACTTCAGCCTGAAAGGACAGGTTAAGGGATGATCTCTCTTTGAAGGGAGATAGTTTGTCTGCTAAATGGCTTTTTGCTGAAACAATCAAAGATGCTTGTATAGCTCCTGAGTACAGAGAGCCAGAAAAATGCTTGGGTTTGTATTCAGTCTACCTTGGGTTACATCGACATGTAGGAGAAAATACAGCTGTATAAATGGCTATGGGGATGCTGACTTTAATGCATGAGGGAATAGCAGACTGAGTGACTGGAAGAGTGGGGCCACACTGAGCTCATCATAAGGGACCTCACTCCTCCGTGTGTCCATGTTTAGCACCTGATCCTGGATCCTACTACTCCATGTAGTGTTCTTCTATATGAATTTCAGCTAGCATGGCATTTAAAAATGTAACAAAATGAGTTATCGATTTTTAAAACCAAGAGGGGACTTTGTCTTAAAATAGGGATGCCTAGATTTCCCTCAAAAAAAGAGTAGGGTACCACCTCCACTGGAGGCTACACTGGCCACGAGTGAGAACCTGTGGTCCCAGAAGCGGGGATGTGTGACCTCTGATTTGCTCCATTTGTTGACCTGACCCATTTGTTGTCATTAACTACAGGACACTGGACACTTTTGCTGGGAGGGGACTTGGGGTACGGCATAAGGAGAGGAGTCTGTCCACTTCTGCCTGTGAGAGACGGGAACATACATCCTTAAGGGTATTGACCGTTGGTGAAAGAGACAAACATTTCATTGAGGATAAGCAAAACAGAAGAGTATGGTTTCAGGCCCAAGTGACATTCAATTTGTAAACGAGAAAGAGCAGGCCTGAAGATTATAACATGGCTCTATGGGCAATGTTTCCTTGGGGAACACTGAAGCCAAGTCAGTATTAAGCTCCAGAGTGTTTTATATATATATATAACTTTTTTTAAATGACAATAGACTATATTTATTTTAGAAACAGATGACTTCTAAAACTTTGACTCAAATGTATTTTTTAAAGTATATTGAATGTCATTTTATTATTATAGGATGAGAATTGGATCTTTCCGGCTGTGGCTTGGCATGTCAGCCTCCGTCCCTGCTTCACTGTGCTCACAGGGATTTGGTCAGGTGTCAGAGCTCAATGAATGGTGCCGAAGGAGGGCAGCCAAAACTGAAGTGGGTGTGGGCCAGAGTGTAGGAAGAAGCTGTAAGGAGTAAGAAAACTGGATCCTGAGTGGCCAGGACAGCCAGAACTACAGATCAGAGAAGGCAGCAGTGACCCAAGCAAAGAGCTGGGAACGAGCCCTGCACCTGGCTAGCCCTTGGAAACAGTTCTGGCTTATCATTAACGGGCCATACCCCAGAATCACACTGTCTGCCTTCAGATCCTACTTTGCCTTTCTTTTACTGTGTTACCTTGGACAAGTGATTGCACTTTGTTGAGCGTCAGCTTTCTTAGATGAAAGTGTTTCCTACTTGTGGATTATTGTGAGAATTCAACAGCCCAAAGCCATGTGCTATACTTACAAAAGTGCTTCCCACAAGAGCTTGCCAACCTCCCCAGGGCCTCCTGTGACTAACTCCTGGTAGACATGAAGGGCAGTTGTGTCCCAGGAGCTGTGGGTGAACAAAGCTGCAGACAGCTGTCCTCTAAGCTGCAGGGAGACCGTGTGCCCCTTTGCTGCAGGAGAGGATCTGTCACTTCCGCAAGGTAAAGAACATCTTCTGCACCTTCCGAGGGGCAAATACCTGCTGTGCATAACTCAGTGCAGTCATGCGCCACACAATATCATTATTGAAGCGTATATGTAATGGAAAACCCACCTCATTGTAATGGAACTGAAACATTAGTATTGGTATCATCATTGATATATTTGCCATAGCTTTTGTGTTCATAGTTGTTGAGAAACACAAATGCCATTGCTTTATAGTGGTCCACATCATTCAGCACAGTGATGTGCTGTACAGATTTGTGGCTGAGAAAGAGGAGGCTGTACAGCTCAGCCTCGGCACACAGCAGGCTATACCCTACAGGTTTGTGTAGACACGTTTGTGTTGTCCACCCAGTGACAGTCACTTGGTGACTCTTTTCCTCAGAATCTGTCATCTTCTTTAAGCAATGAGTGACTGTATTTGCTGGCTAATTTGTTTTCCACATTCCAGCCTGTGCTATGTCAATTAGATCAGATTTTTCAAGCAAAATGTGAAAATCCTAACTCAAGTGTAAACATTTACAAAGATTTTCAAAAAATAAAATAACACACCATGGAGGTCAAATAAAAGTACCTGTGCTGGCCACTGCTGGCTTGGGACCCCCAGGCTAGGTTCTTGTAGCAGATGCTTTTGATGTTGTTGGTGCCTCTCAGATGCTTTCATTTCAGGGGTCTCAGGATGCTGCACACTTGTATCTTTCGGACTGGGATATTCCTCAGCCTGGGTCACTGGTGAAGTTCACACACAGGATACTGAGCCTCTTTGGAAGTAGCCTACACTCATCAATGATGGGAACTGGTGGATAAGTACCCCAGATCCCTTGTGGCTGGGCCCAGGTTCTGCTGAGATGTGCTTGGTGGTCTCCCAGGCTCCCCAGCATGCTGGGGGCCTCATTTCATTGGCTGGAAAAGATATCTTTCCTTCTCCTCTTTCACTCCTCAGTCCACCATTCTGTTTTGTGGGATCTCTTCCCTCCAGCTTGTACAGGAACACTTGTCTCAGGGTCTGCTTCTCAGAGACCCCAAGCTAAAATAACTCTCTGGGGCACCTGCCATTTGGGAAAACTGAGTTCTTCCAGTGTATCTACTGGAAGTATCTACTGGTACTGGCCAAGCATGGCAAAATGGAAAGGATTTCAGTCCCAAGACACTGCTGGGAACCAAAATAAGATTGCAGGATCAGGTTGTGCCCTTAGACAGTTCTTCACCATTTTGAATAATGAGGTTGAGGGAAGGAGATGCTTTGGGTTCCAGTGCATTCATTTGCATTTAAATTTGAAGTCGAAATTAAAGCTTTTAGAAACTTTTAATTTCTATTTAATTATAAGAATTTCACTGCAGGGTATCTATCTGATTTAAAAGAATAATTAAAATTAAGTATTGCTGCAGTGATTTGCCACAGTGTACGTCTGTCCTTTAGGATGTTAAGCAATAGCAAATTATTTGTGACTGGAGGTGCTATATATGTAAATCCCCACAAGAACAGAATTTGGCGATAGAGAAATTTAGATTATGAAAATCACATTTCAAGTTTGAACATCAGAGCCTAATAAATGTTTTAGTTGTTACCATTACTTCTCTTAACATCCTCAATTAAATGATTTTAAATAGAACAATAGATAAGCAAGATCAATTATTTTTATAAGATGATCAAAGGATCTTAGTTCAGCATTGTGAACACTGTGACATGATAATGGTTTTATCAGACTGAAAAAATAACCCAAAGTGGCTCAAATCATATTCATTTACGCTCAAAGGGTTTTTATTTGTGGTTAATCAGATTGTCTTTTGTAATAAGGAAAGTATTCAGATGTTGCCCATTAATTTTAGAAAAAATAATTCAGACATTAAAATAGATACTGTTCTCAGCTGGTTGTATGTCAACTCTAATAGACAATAACAACCATCAAAATATCTTGATCCTATAACCTGTTGGAAAGAGGCTTCAGGGGGAGCCGGGGACCTGTTAGTGGCAATAACATGGATCTTGCTCAGTGCTGGTGGAGCGGCCGAGCTTGGGTCCATGTCTGAGGTGGAGGCTGAGGCCGAGTGGAAGGCACCCACCCAGTCGGCGAGTCTCTGCTCAGCCGAGGGGTGCAGCACTGGGGATCTGAAGGAGGCAGAGTGAAGGAAGGCATCATTTTTGCAAGGCTCCATTTATCTGTAGTGTGAATTGGGTTAGGAATGATTCAATTATTTATGTCCTTCTGCCTTTCAGAAAAGAATTAAGGCAACCTCCCCAGAAAAGTGGAGAAAAATAGTCCACAAACGAAAAAATGAAGCTAAGAAATAGGGGTAGGGGCTAGGGATTTAGCTTAACAGTAGAATACTTGCCTAGCAAGCTGGAAGCCCTGGGTTCAGTCCTTGGCACAAACAAACAAACAAAGAGGTGTGATGTGCAATAATAATGGTAGCTCAAATGAAGCCAAGAGAAAATAAAGTTATGAATAAATTGTGTTCTGAGCTTCCTAGGAATCAAAGCAAAAAGGGAAATATGATGAGCTGGTATCTTTCATTACCTTATTTAAAATAAAAGAGAAGATCTTAATTTCTAAGACTTTTTCATAAGAATGTGTAGGCCAATCCAATCATACAGATGGGGATTCAAAAATAAGCAACTAATAAAACATGAAATAGAAAAATAGTTTCTGTGATTCATTTCGACTGGAAATTCTATTTCTGATATGAGCAAATTAGTAAATTGTGACAGAATATCCATCTTATAATGCTAGCTTCAAAAGCCAGGAATATGGCTACAAGTCTAGTATTTCACAGACAATGTAGATAGCCTTTTGGCTAAGGATCCACACATCAATACTTGACAACAATGAGACTGACTGTTTGAACACTGGTTTCCTAATCTTGACTGGGAGTCCTGTGATTTTGAGGAGAGAAAATGAGATGGCAACAAATAGAGAATGTTGCTGTGATCCACAAGCGGCCTTCTGGGAGACTCTTCCCGTGCAAGCTATGGATGGATTTCCCCACTGCTAAAAAGCTAAAGCTCCAATTGCTAAGTGGCTCAGGGGCAGTTGCCCGTCCTGCACTAACATCAATCTTTCAGGCCTATTGGAATCCTGTTGGCATGCTCTCCAATTAATCAGGCCACTGTGTTCCCATTGTCCCTTGCTGAACTTCTGAACTTACTCTCCCAAAGACCTAGGGTCTGGTGGCATTAAAGTGTGACTAGACAGTGGACCAACACCTCTGGGAAAACTAGTGCACAGGATAGCTCTTGAATACAGTTAGTATTTGAAGTTTCTGGAGAGTACAAGGAACTTCTCTGGCTGGTGGTGAATCTTTTCCAAATCTCATGGTACATTGAACATAATTGGGTCTAAATCCCATTTTTGACACTTGCTTGTAAGATCTTGGCAGATGATCTAACATGGTTGAATTGTTGTTTTCTCATCCGAAAACCAAATTTCCATGAAATAATCTTCATAAAGCACCAGGATGTTGATATCCCAAGCATAGTGTGCTTGGGTACAGTCGCACTTGTGAATATAGATTAGACTCTATTTCAAGTCTCCCAAATACAGATGGAATGAACACAGTCCCCTGAAGAATACCAACTTTCCAAAGTCTGTACTTAGAAACATATAAAACAGAAAGTATTCTTTCATACCTAAGTCCTTTTCCCGAGATTCTTAGGGGAAGGCCAAGGACCATGACTGTGACAAGGTACCCCAGTGCTGTGATAGAGGAATGCAGTTTGGTGAGTGACACATTTTCAGAGGGGGTGACTCTGATCAGGGCTAGAATGAGGAGATCCAGGCTCCTGTCCTCATTCCCAGTGTGTGACCCATGGTCAGATACCTACTTCTATTTGTGCCTCAGCCATAAAAGAAGAGAGGCCATGGGAAGGTCTTTTAGGCACCTAGAAGATCATTATCAGTGTGAAGGTTGCCTGTGTGATAGATGAGTGAGAGACTTACCGAGTTCTAGTGGCCATAAATATTAGAAAGCCTACTCCCCCCACCTACTAGAAGTTCAGCCTAGAATTTTTCTCCAAGAGCCAAAGCTTTTCCATTACTAGCCCCACCCTTAAAAAAAAAAAAAAAACACACACACAGAGAAGAGAAATGGAGTACACAATGCATTCCTGTAAAACAGTTATTAGCCTTGCATTACAATCATGTTTACAAGGTGACTGAAATGCCATTAATATAAAGGAGCTGGTCCAGCCCAGCCAATGTGATTTAGATCGGAAGGCGGGCAGCAGAGGGGCCCTGACTGTCTGCAGGCCAGGGCTGGTCACTCCGCCAGCCCAGTGGGTGTGCTCTGCAGCTTAAGCACTGAACTTCATCAGCGATGTAATTCCATTTATGCTATTACATAATTAAATTGAGACTTGAATCGTGCTTTTTAAAAGATTATGTGACCATATGTAGCTTGAACAATTGCCAACTTTGAAAAAAGGGCTCTTTTCACAATTCCTTCCTGTTAGGTTAGGACTCTCTTACTTCCTGTTTCTTTACCCACCCCAAAGAAAAACCCACTTGAATCGAAACCAATCAGCGGCTAATAAGTTGATATGATTGCTCCTTAAACATTTTTATCTTAGAATATATTTTCACTATGCTTTGAAACAAAAGCAAAATCTTACATAGCAAACATAGGCCATCAGTGTTCCCACGCTCAGAGAGAACAATGCAAAACAACACTGCAAATGACTTTCTATCCAATCAGAATTTAAAGAGAACATTTTAGAATCAGCACTAAGTGACTTAATGAGCAAATGGTACACTTAGTTCTTAAAATAAGTTTTAAAAAATGAGAAGTTATATCTAGCATAAAAGCACCACTTTTGTTGGTACTGACATCAAGCCTCAGGTATCACACATACTAGGCAAGTGCTCTACCACTAAGCTAGGTGCCCAAGCCAGAGTGATTACTTTTTGAGAAGTATTTAGCCCTTGGGGGAGGGGCAGGATGCATTGCTTGTACTCAGCAATGTTAGAGAACATGATTCAGAGATGCAAATTAAGCCAGAAAAGAATTTTTATAGCAATAAATGTTATAGATAAAATGTTAATAATAGTTTTAATGAAATTTTGTTTTCAACGTGTAATTGTGTTTGGAAAAACTAATAGGGAAAAGTATATAGATTTGAAGCCTAAAGAGAATACAGCCAGTTTTTTTCTAAATCAGCATAAACTGTTCCTCATAAAATCTAGCTTAGTCTATGCATATGTAGCAGTTCTTATTAAGATGCATTAGAGAACCTAAGTGCCATTAGATAATGAAACTGACCAGAGATATTTTCTAGTGTTCCAATTAATACCCTTGTGGTTAAGTTGTAATGACCAAACTAGATGTGAGTCAAATCCAGATGTGAATTGTACTTAAGGACCTCAGAGTTGTTTCTTAATGGATTGGTTTTGAAACACAAAAGCACTAAATTAAAATAATTGTTTTTTTTTTTTTTAAACTTAATGCTTTTCCTTTTGATTGGTAACAAAAATGAGTGCTTCCTATAAAGCCAAACAGCACCATGCACAAGAGGGCATCGGGGCCCTTTAGTTCTGGCTCATGCAAGGGACATAGTAGTTACTCAGTAAATACCCAATATAGGAATACATTAAGAGTGTGCTTTGGTCAATGTGATCGAATCCCCAAAACCTTATAATCTTTCCTTTAAGATCTTCAAGTAAGCTATATTTTTTTGACTCAAGTCAGTTGTAAGTTGGCTTTTATTAAAGAATGTTGGGGGAAGAGGTTAAGCGCAAAATAATAGTTTTGGTTTTGTAAAATTTCTGAGTACACATATCCCCCTGTTTAGTCTCCATAACCACCCTCTAATGCACTATTCCAATTTTACATAATAAGATGAAGTAACTTACTGAAGACTGCCCATCCAGGAGACAGTAGGGTATCTGAACCTAACCAGTCTGTATCCTGGAGCCATACTCCACAAACGACCGCTCACCCTATCTTCATAAAGCTTTATTGGAATACAGCCTCACCCATTCATTCTGCCACAATGTGGAGCTAAGAGTTGCAATAAATAAGGAGCTATAAAGCCCAAAGTTATTACTAATTAACACTTTAAGGAGAAGTTTACTGACCCTCACTCTATTCCACATGCTTAAAGTAAACAGGAATCTACACAGAAGCTCGGATAATATTCTCGTCTACAAAAGACATCCGCAGACATCCACTGGAGTCCGCTGTCATAAATAAGGCAACATGACATGCAGAAAAGGCATAAGACTTTCAAACCAACTATTCCTTAAATATAGAGTGCACTAATTTGTGGCTGTGAAGAGCTTACCAAATTGCATCTTTACTCTGAGTCCCAATTTTCTATCTATAAAATCACACTATTTACAACTTCAATGCTGAGTTGTTTTAGGGAATTAAATAAGATAATTTATTTTGAAGTCTTAATGCAGTTTCTGGCACATAGTAGAAGGTCAATAAATAGTAATGAATAAACAAGAATTTATTATTCTGCATATTTTGTTCTCTTTCTATATCCATTTATCTATAACTTAGTGCATAACATCAGGATCACTAAACTGAAGTTGTCCCAGATGTTGTGGAGAAGTAGAGACATTTGGAGGGACTGCCAGCCATATCAGAAAACTTCTTCCCAGTGATTCTGCAGAGGATTTGTAGCCTTGCCTTCTAGACCTTGCTCTAGGAAGAGGATGCTATATTTTGGATCTTACGTGTCCCTTGCCCAAAGGTGCATAGAGCCTTGTTCACATCTTGACCCTACTGGGAGATAGTAGGGCCTTTGAGAAATGGAGCTCAGTGGAGGTCTTCAGGTGGAAGGGTGCAGTCCTTGAAGGGGCAGTGGGATGCCAGCCCCTTCTCCACCTCTCTTGTTGCTTTCAGGCCTTGATGAACAGTTTTACTCTGGCACAATCTCCTATCAGGATGTGCTCCAAAAAGCCCATCAACAAATATTTGTAGGGTCAAATGTCTATAGAAAGAAACCTCTGAAACTATGAGTGAATATAGAATTTTTATCTTTATAAGTTGATTATCTCAGGTATTTAATGTAGTAAGAGAAGCCTGATTAAAACAGGGGTCTTCTTGGGGATTGTGTCTTCAGCCAGACTCAAGCAAAACAGCACCTGTCCCATACCTCGAGATGTGGGCATTTACTGCTCCCATAAGGTTCTGCTAAAGGGCACTCTGAAGTCACGTGATGTACCATCAAGGTATTCTTGGGGACTACGGTATCTCATATGCTTGAACCCCTTCCCTCCAACCCCTGATCTTCTAGGGAAGATGGTACCATGGAAGCTTCAAGTTACTCTTGTCTACTTGCCTGGCCCAAGCACCACTATCTTCTAATAAGTGTAATGCAGCAACTTCCACCAGAACTCCTTTCTGTCTGAGAGGCAGTGAAGCATCCAGGAGAAGTCCTTAAGAGTCAGATCTTAAGCAATTGCACTGTTCTGTTCAGAACCCTCTGCAGCTCATCACAGATGTCTGAGGAAAAGCCAATTCCTTATAAGGATATTTAAGACTCAGTATGAATTTGGCCGCTCCTTATAAGTTCCTCTTGATGTCTCTTGCATGAACCAAGTATTGTCTAACCTGAGAAATTTTGCATGTGACGTTTCCTCTTTGCAGAGCATTGGTCCCCTCCAAGCCTTATGTGCATAAAGGTGGGGCTTTTAGGAGAGACTGGATCATGTGCGTCTAATACTTGATATGTCTCCTGATTTGTGTAGCATAGTTCTGGGTGTGGGTGGCAACCAACGGGCTCACAACCCGGATGGAAAGAAAACAGAACAAAGGAAGTCCATGTGGTTTCCTACTTGTCATCCATGAGCTGTTTGCCTCTGCTGTTCCCCCTTACCCTGACTCCTGCCTTGGAACCAGCAGACTATGGAGTGAAATCTCTACAAACTGCAACCCTAGATACAGCTTTCTTCCATTAACTTGTGGCTGCCAGGTATTTTGTCCCAGCAAAGAGAAAGTAACTAAGCCATATCCCAAGCCTTCAGTATGACTTAGTCCCTCACCTACTTTAGGTCTTTACCCAAGTGTCCCCTTAGAAGACCACCTTGGCCTGCTCTTCCAGCTGCCTCTCTGCCTTAAGCCACTGCTTCCTTGCATATGACACCCATCTTCTCTCCTACTTTACATTTTTCCTAAGTGTTTACCCCCGTGTAACACATTTTTACTTAATTATCTGGACTATATCTGCCTTCCCTAAGAAACAGGCAAGGCATTCCTGGAAGGTTTTTTTTTTTTTTTTTTTTTTTTTTTTTTTTTTTTTTTTTTTTTTTTTTTTTTTTTTTTTTTTTGTATCTCTAGCGTTTAGAGCTCTGCCTGGCACATAGTAAATAATAAGTATTTATGAAGTGAATTCTTGCAGATAAATTTATATCAGCCTAAGCAATGGGTGAAATAGCCCAGCCTTCATCTTTAGAATGCCATTTTCAGAAAGACATAGGAAGCACCAAATGTCACAACCAAAGGAATGATAGGAAATTCTCCAAATTCTCAAGAAAATAACAAGAGCGTGCTATTTGCTATGCATCTCGCTTCATTCTAAAGAGACCCTATTCTCAATCTATACTCGAATGGTGTCTTTTTGTCTTCTAGCATTACCTGGCAGGTGAGTCTTCCTTAGCATGTTGAAGAAGCTATCATATTTTAGTGACTTCGCACAGCTTTGAAACTCAACAAGTGCTTGACATTTCCAGAGAATAAACGCCTTTGTGTTTGCCCAAGCAGTGTCATGTGATCCATCTTTCTTGTAGCTGATGAAACAGCAATTGCATCTTGCAAGCTGAGTTTCTCAGATGAAAATCACAGCGGGGATTGCGTATCACCAGACAAACTTGAAGTTCTTGCTTGTCAAAACAAAGGTGATGGTTATGAAAATTGTGAGGAAGGTAACTAAGGTTATTAAGTGTTCACTAAGTATGTTTCACTCCCTTCTTAGACTAATATGAATTTTAAGACCGCTAATGTGAATTTAGCATCACTTTCTGAAGATCTGTTGGAATTTTGTTTGGAATTATATTCAGCTTATATATTTATTCAAGAATGATTGCTACATTCATCATGTTGAAACTTCCTCCACAAATATTTTAAATTTATTTATTTGCTATTTTGTGACCTTCATAACACCTTAGGGGCTGGGGAGATAGCTCCATAGCACAAGTGCCTGCCTGGCAAGTGCAAGGTCATGAGTTTGAACCCCAGTCCCACAAACAAAACAAAAACACTTCATAATTTCTTTGTCAAGCTTATGAATATTCTTAGGGGCCAAGAAGATAGTTCAGTGGAATAAGTGTTTGCCTGGCAAGCACACGGTCCTGAGTTCATATCCCCAGTTCTGGGGGGGGAGAAAAGGTGAGCTAAAGATCTTGAATATTCTTGAAAATATTTAATATCTAAGACTTTAACAGTCCTTTTGCTTTCTCCATATGCCCTTACTATGTGACTTCTCTCCCTGCTGACTCAGAATTAGCTAAGTGGTTGTACGTGTAGTCCTCCAGGCTGACTGTAGCCTGACCTATGCTGTGGCCATGGTGCATCTCCTCCTGAGGTCTCACCTTGTCCAGATTCTCCTCCAGCTGTAGCCTCATGTTTGTGTGCTCACTTCCTTGAGAGCTCGGTCCTTCTCTGACTGTAGAGCAATTTCTACCTCAGCTGCCTGGAACTATAATTCCTTTTCTGACCCCTACTATGTAGAAGATTTTGGTTGTTTCATTGTTATTGTTTATTCTGAAAATACATATCAAAACTAGCTCCTTCTGTATAGCTTTAATAATTACCATCCTAGAACTTAGTCTATATGATATTTGCCAATTTTCTTCCCATACTTCCATATTCTACTTACTTCTTTTACTCATTTGTTTTATTTTTAAATGCATATAATAATTATACATGTTCTAGTGTACAGTATGTTAATTCAATATGTGTATGTAGTGTATCAGATCAACGATCAGAGTAATTAGCATTTCTTTGTGCTGGGAACCTTTAAATATATATATAGAAGCCGGGCGTGGTGGCTCACGCCTGTAATCCCAGCACTTGGGAGGCTGAGGCAGGAGGATTGTTGTGAGTTCGAGGCCAGCCTGGGCTACAAAAGTGAGCTCAAAGCCAGCCTGAACTGCACAGTGAGACCCTGTCTCAACAAATCAAAAATAAATAAATAAATAAATATATATATAGAGAGAGATAGAGATAGAGATAGAGATAGAGAGATAGAGACAGAGACAGAGACAGAGACAGAGACAGAGACAGAGACAGAGACAGAGATAGAGATAGAGATAGAGATAGAGATAGAGATATAATTAACCTTTATGAGCTATCACCTAGAGGGCTACCTGTAGTCCCCAGTCCACCTTTCTCTTCTGGTCTTTAAGGACCACTATTCCACTGTTTCTATGGGATCAGCACTTTTACTTCCACACGGAGTACTAAGCCCCTTTAGATTCCATTCTTTCTCCATGTTATCCTTTAACACCAAGAATTTTTGAGTATTAACAGCTCTCTTTTAAGTAATCATGTAACTTTGAAAATTATTTTTCAGGCCAGGGAGATATCTCAGTAGAATAAGCATTTGTCTGCCAAATGCAGGGTCCTGAGTTCAATCCCTGGTACCAAATATATATATATATATATATATATATATATATATATATATATATATATATATATTTTTTTTTTTTTTTTTCCTCCAAAACTCGGAAGGTATTATTCCATTGTTTGCTAGCCTGGACTGCTTCTGGTGAGCTTAATGTCACTTTACGGGCCACTCTGTTTGCTAGGCTTACTCTTAGTACGTTTCCTTTGTCCTTCCCATTCTACATTTTCATTGCCATATATATGAATATGGGTTTTATGTTTATTCTTATGTGGGGGGCGGTACTGGAGATTGAACTCAGGACCTTGTGCTTGCCAGGCAAGCATTTGTTCTACTGAGCTATCTCCCTGGCCCCCTATGTTTATTTTTGTCAATACTTAATATGCTTCTTTTATTTAAGGACCTTTAGCTCCTTAATTCTAGGATCCTCTCAACCTCCATCTACTCTTTATATATAATGTTTTCTTTCATTTTTCTTATATTCGTATCCAAAACACTATTGGATAGATACATGTCAACTTTATGATTCTCCTCCTCTGTGTCACTTGATCTCTCTTTCGTTAGATCCATTTTCTGTGCTTCTAAATAACTTTCTCAGATTTTTCTTATGGTTCACTAATTTTCCTCCCAGTTCTATTTAATCAGCTACTTATTTATCCTTTGAATTTCAAATGTCAAGGAGCATATTTTTAACAAATGTGAAGATATTAATCAGAGCATTTATAATATAGCATTATATGCCTTAAGTGTCCAAATTGAGTGATAGACTAAATTATAGTTCATTCATTGACAGATAATTAGTCAGCCATTAAAATTTAAATCCCAGTGAGCATGAAGCAAATAGCAAAGTAAAATATATTAAATGTACAACTGGTGTAGCTCAGGGGTAGAGAAAGTGTTTAGCACAAACAAGGCCCTGAGTTCAATCCCTAGCACTAAAAGACAAGATAAAATCAAATACAAAAATAAATTTATAAACTGCCATATATGGTTTCCTGATGAATATTTGCAGGAGTTAATGGATAAAAAAAGTTTGCAGTGGTGTGATTTCATCATAGATGATGTTTTTGCCCTTCCAGCTTTTCTATAATATATTATTTTTATTTTATTATTTTATTTTATTTTTGTATTTTAAGGAAGGGTGTAGAAGGTGTTCAGGGTCTCATTACTAGATCAGATCCATAGTAATCCACCTATTTATAGCTCCCCAAGAGCTGGGATCACAAGTGTGTACCGCCACGCCCAGTCTCAATTGCCATCTCAGCATGCTCTGAGGGCAGGGCCAGCATGACAGACATGAGGATCAAATCACCAAAAATCATTCATTCAAAGGATCTTTTCATACTTGATGTCAGTCCAAATATAGTGTTTAGACAAGATATCATGTGTACATCTTGTCCACTGAATAACTACTACAAAGACAATTTTCAATGTATTATTATAACTATTAAATGAATTAAAAAATTTAAAAATAATAATTCATTTAATCACATTCATTTCCCCCAAAGAAAGCACTTTGGTACAAATTCTAAACATGAAGTCAGATATGGCACATGCTTAGATATGTCCTGACTACTGAATACTTCTCAGAAGGAGATATTCACTTCTGAACACTGGCTGACATTAAAGAAATCTTGTTATCCTTTATGAAATCTAACCTGTTCATTCTGTCCCAAAGCTGAGGTCAGAAAATTGAAATCTGTGTGCCTGCCTGTGTCATGGCTAAGATATACCTCAACGTGTTTCTTAAGAGTTGTATTTGGCTTTGAATATCAATGAGGAAGTAAAGGATGCTTTTCTATTCTACAAATTCTCATGTTGCTATAAACCAGCTTGCAAACTCTAGATTGCACTGAGGTAAGTGAAAGTTCTTTTAAATTTAAATTTCTGGCTATTTCTAAGTAAAACATAATTTCACGTTTTTTTAAGAAAGAACTGCATGAGTATAAATTTTGCAATAAGAATAACTGCATGTACCAGAGAGCAGGGATTTTTCTTAGGTCACCTGGAGCTAGAATGCAACACTTGGGGAAGGGTCTGGGAACTTCCACACATAGCGCATCCCTCCGTCCTTCTTCCTAGGATTTAGTCAGTCTTTTCCCTGCAGGTTTGAAGGCATCCTTCCCAGAGTATGCTCTGCACCAGCATGTCTGTGCCTTAATAAATAATAGGACGGTGGGGGGCGTCGAAATGGGGAGAAGAGAAAGCTTTTCTAAGATGTAAGGATTTTTGTCTCCCCAATTTCTACTCTCTTATTTTCAAGATGTTCTCTAGTTTTTTATAATTCTCTGGTCAGACCATTCTGCCTAACCACGGTGATCATCATAAATGCTCTCCTGGTTCCATTTCCTCTGCAGAGGTCAGATGATACGGCTGCTTTATGAGTTTATTCTGCCATGTATCACCACAGGCGGGTCAATGGGCCAGCCGGATGGATGGGAAGTGCTAACCTCCCCATTTATTACTCTTGTCAACTCAGAAGGGATTTTTTTTTTTTTAAGCTTATGAAAGGCCCATCAGCAATGAATCAGTGAAGTGAAGACGACAGTTGATTTGTGAATTTAGATTCTATAAAGTGACTCCGCTTTGGTGGGCTGTGTAGATAAAGCAACCATCATGATAAGGTGGCAAGTGCAATTCCACAAAACCAAATTTATTGCACATTTGAGGAAATCATCCTATTTTAAAGTGCCATAAATTCTAAATTGAATATTACTTATTCCCATGAATTTTGATTTATATTTTGAATATTTTTAATGGGATGCTAAATAGCTTGGGCTGGAAGTTATGCGTTTATGCATTTCTTCTTGCAGGCTATTGTGACTTTCCACAGAATATATTGTCCCTTCTGCGGGTTTTATTTGTGTGGACCGTGGTGGGGGCTGAGGAGTGGATTCATGCCCCTGCTGAGGGAGGCCCACGGGGACTGGGGTGGATGCTGGTTGTAAAGAAAGCTGGCTGCTGGCTTCCTGCCCCCTCTCCAAGCCCGTGCTCTCTCTCGGCTGCCTCAAGGTGCAGAACAGAACTTTTGAACTCACTCAAGCACATTTGAATGGCATGGAAAGTGTCATGCTGCCCTGACTTGCCAGGTGAGTTTAATCCTCTATGGACACCCTCATAGTGTCATGTTCCCCTCTGTGGTGTCCTGCACCCTGTTGCTGATCTCCGTGGCTTCTCATAGGCCTTTGACCACCACTTGGCTCTGACAAATCCAGAAACCAGCTCCTCTGTGATGGTCCAGTGCCCGGAGTGCTCCGGCACATCTTCTCTTCTGTTGCCTGAGGGTTAAAAAGAAAACCCTTTTAAGCTTAATTCTGAAGTGGGGTGGGCAGTGTGGAGGTACTTCTAAGTTACCTTTTACCAAGGAGAAAGATCAGGAAAATCTTTTCTAACCTGTCGCTGAAAATTGACATTTTTATAGGGACCTCCCTAGGCAGAACCCTCCAGAGGTAAAGAGAAGACAGACCCCATCAGAGGTGTGTTATGTGTAGGGCAGGTAGCTTTCCAAGCTGGGTGGCCACACCTCACGCAGCACCTGGTATTATGTGCAGTAGGTTCTGACACTGGCGCATGAACTCTTCAAAGACCTCTGCATAAACTAAAGGCTCTTGCTATCAGTGCGTGTATTGGGAGGAACTTCTTGCTCCTATAAACTTTCCCCCTGAGGCAGGGGTTTGCATGTGGCTGGGTACTTGGGAGCACCTGTGGAAGTCTCCAGCTCTCTTTGGATTCTTCTAGTCGTGCCTGTGTTTTAAGCCCTGGTGCCTTATAGACAGTGATCTTGGCACAGAACCTGCTAGAAAGGCTGTTAAATCTCCATGAAGTGGAACCATGCACACTCCAGGACCTAACCCCTCTTAAATCTCAGTGCTCCCAAAGAAGTGTGCTGTTCTTCCCATGAGGCACTGAGAAACCCAAACAGGAAATAAAGAAAGGAGAGGGGAAAAGATGGAGGAGAGGAAGGGAAGAGAAAAGGGAAAGAAAAGAAGGAAAGGGTCCTCTGGATCTACTCCTTCTCTCCAGCTGGCACACTTACCATCCAAGGAGCAGGACTTCTTCACAACATCTACACACCACTGCCACGTGATCAGAATTCTAGAATGTCACAAGAGGAAGGTGGAACTGAGGTTGACGTGCTGCCTCTGCCATTGTAATGGCCTGGCTGGCTCTATTCACTTCTGTGGCACACACCTCAGAGCCATCACCTCTCTAAGCTATTCCAGGATGGCCCAGGTAGTGCTGGGCCCTTCTGCCTTCTGTTTGCCCATGGCCTATGCCCCTTATGTCTACACAGCACGAAGGACTCTGCCATCTTGGCTCCTGGGTGGTGCTTTTCCTGGGTCAGTAATGCAGCACCTGGGCTGTATCCGATGTAAGAGCACCGTAAGAGTTGGCCCCAGTGAGCTTGAGAAAACGGGTTGTTGTAGCAGGTTAGCTCTTTTCCAACAGGATATGTGTTCTGGAAAAACAACTTCATGGGAGCCCACAAAAGTAGATTTTTGCGCCCAATGCTTGAAAAACATCTATCCTTTCTCATTTCCTTCTTGGAGGTTCACAATACATGTCAAAACTCAAATGGGGTCAGTATGGCATGGGACTTCAAAATGTTAGCTCTAACAAGGCTTGGTGACACACACCTGTAATCCCAGCACTCTTGGATGCTGAGGAGAATCACAAGTTCAAGCAAAGCCTGGGCAGTTGGTGACATAAAAGGCTTTGTCTCAAAATAAAATATAAAAAGTGTTGGAGTTTAAAAAGGCTCTAGATTCAATCCCTAATCTCTCTCTCTCCTTTCTCTCTCTCTCTCTCTCTCTCTCTCTCTCTCTCTCTCTCTTTCTCTCTCTCTCTCTCTCTCTCTCTCTCTCTCTCTCTCTCTCACACACACACACACACACACACACCCCTCAGGAGTCAACCTAGATTTGAGTTCCGACATCTTTGTTTAAATCACTGAACAGGTGCCTCACTGTCTTAGCCTATAAAAGTGAAATGCTATTATTTCCTACCTCACAAAAATATTATTTTGAGAGAATACCCTAAAACAATTTGTGAAAGGTACTTAGGCATGCTAGAAATTCAGTAGGTAATAAAATTATAATTAAAGCTTCTGAGAAGTCCTACAATACATGGTCATAATAGTTTTTCGACTTATTTGATGGTGGGTTTTTTTCCTAACACACTTAATTATTTATACCTATCTTTTGGGAAATATTACTGTTAAAGATTTGGCAATGTTAAGAATTACCTTCTGAAAATTAGATGATGCTCTAAAGATAGAAAAATGCAAAGGTAACAGAATTCTTTTGCCAAACAAAGATATCGTGGTCCATGCATGAGGAGCTAGCCCACCATTCTGACTGAAATCTCTAACTGACGGCCGCTGTCCTATTCTCGGGGCAGTTCAATCCGCAGTGGAAGTGTCCCAGATGGGGCTGATTTCACAATGCAGTAGGCAGCAATGGAAACAGGAAACACAAACACGGAAAGTTACCCTGCTGTGCGCCGCACACAGCCTTTCACACAGGCTCAGCCCTGGTTCCCCAGTTCGGGGAGAACACCCATCTGTCTACAGGAAGGGCGCCCTGTCTTCGGTGGGAAGCTGGAACTCCTGCTTCCGGAAGTCTTCGTGTTTGTTCCTAGCTTGTTAGGCTGTTTTTTATTCTGCTTCACTCGTGTGGGAGCTGTGATCACTTCAGGCTGATCCTGAGTCCCTGGGCATATCGGGACTTAAGTCATTTGGGTAGACATCTGAAGCAGGGTCAAGTGGACCAAATCCAAACGCCTAGCAGCCATGCTTCCTGTTTACTCCACCTTGATCTTCCTTTATCCTTTCCTTACTCACAGACTTCCTGCTAGGTGGGCCCAACTCTACCCATGGCAACAGTGAAAAGCACATGGTCTGGACCTGTCCAAATACCCTGCTCGCTTGCCTCACAAACATATACAACTGCTTCTTACTGAGTGCTTCTTTTGTGCCTTTCCCGTGTTCCCTCGACCCCAACACATTCGAAATCTCTGAATCAGAATGTCTCTGCGGGGCTCTTCTACCAGTTGCTTCCAGCCAAGCAGTGGTTGTGACCTCCTTGTCACTGCCTTAACCAGCTGCCTCCCTTCATTCTTTTTTATGAATGCAAAAGGTAATACATGATCAAAATCTATGTCCAGGCAAATATTTGCAATGAAAATTTTAATGAAGATTCCAGGTGGTAAAGAAAGCTTAGAGATATGTTTAATCACCAGTGGGTTTCCGTTGTTGTTGTGTTTTCATTTCTTGTGGAGGCATAAAATAATGTCCCACTTCAATTTCTCCCTGATACAAGACTACCTGCATTTCACTGACCTGGGGAGTAGAATCAGTACCAGTTTACAAGTTTACACTTAAGGAAACCGAGCCTTGGGGAAGTCAATAATTCAGATCTATCACCAAGCTCCCAATGCTGAACAAAGGAGTAACAGAGCACATAAAGCTAAGCCACAGCAGACCAGTTCAAGACTCCACTCATGAGCAGTCTTTGTCCATTTAGAGCAGGATGCCTAACTCAGGTGTAGACAATGATCATCTTACTCCTCTTTCAGAAACAGAATAAAACAAAACAGGGCTTTCGGTCTCTTCCCCAAATCTGCACTCTCAGCTAGTGTTGCCACCTTAGATAATGCCATTTCAGTGCAGTAGCATTATGAGAAAGTTACTTGTAATCTACAGGATTAGAGGAAAGCTGAGTTCCCAAGTCTGCTAGTTTCTCTATGAAAATTGATACCAGGAACATTCAGAGCCAAAAGAGACCAGGGAGCTTACTCAAAATAATCGAGGCCCCAGCGCAGTGATGTGGCAACAATTAGGATAAGATTTCTTTGGGGGAAGCACCATTCAGCGTATTTCAGATTGTTATGGACAATTCCCCCGCCCCCGCACAATGTCCTCTTCCTCTCCCTCATTCTGTAAATGAGAGCCATCCAATTTGACTTCAGAGTTTGCACTGGGTCAAGTTTGATTTTGCATTAAATTTTACCATGGAAAAAGGTCCCTGGTGCAGATGCTGGTGGAGCACAGGGGTAGGGAATGCAGAGAGAGGCTTTTGTTCAGCGCCTGCTTTGGAGCGGTTTTCATGCGAATATCGGCTGCTTTATTGCTTTGGCTCAGGTGACCTCATCTACCAGAATGAAGTCATCCATCCCGCCAGGGAAGACAAACCTTCGCTCCAGAGAATCAATCAGCCCATCAAGGGCCCTCCTTACCCCCTTATCTGCAGCCGGTGAGCCAGTGAGCAGTTAAAAATCTGACAGAGCCCACAAAGCCCCCCTATCCAACACATTCCATTAAATCAAAAAGGAGCCAAAAGACTTGGGGATCACCAAGGTTGCTGGATGAGCACAGCTTGACATCATTTCTGACTTGAGGGATTGTTTGGAAACAAGGTATTTCTGAGAACAAAAACCATGGCATTCCAGTGAACTTCGGAGCTTTCTCTTTCTTGTTATTAAACTATTAACTCCTGCCAGATAGCAATGCCAGCCACATAATTGCATGCCGGGCCTTTTCATCCCAAGCTATTGCACAACCCATAAACAGTCCAATTAGGAAACCAATTAAAATGAGAAAGAGGCTTCCTGAATTCTTCAGCAGTTGAAGCTGCGCTGCCTTTTCGTTGTCAAACCAGTGAAAGGTTTTTATTGCAGCTGCCGAGGAGGTGAAAGAATTAAGGGGAGCAGTGCTGCTGCCTGAGGGGCCCACGCAAGCAGGGTGGCAGCAAGCATAGCTCTCCTTTCTTGGAGCCCTGGGCAAAGTCCGAGAAGCCCCAGAGGAAACAAGATGGGATTCTAGAAGAGAAAAGCTTTGGTTTGCTTATTA
Source organism: Myocastor coypus (assembly GCA_004027025.1). Taxonomy (NCBI): domain Eukaryota; kingdom Metazoa; phylum Chordata; class Mammalia; order Rodentia; family Myocastoridae; genus Myocastor; species Myocastor coypus. The sequence continues at coordinate 69,439 of PVJA010000864.1, read as the reverse complement.
TAATCAAGAAAAAAAATGTCAAATGCTAACTTTGAATTCTTAAATTTTTGTTTTTAATGGTTTGAAAGGTTATGGCAAATGTGAAAGTTTTCAGAAAGCAAATCCTCTCCCTGGAAATGCCCTCCCATCACTGCATCCTTCCACCAGAGGCTTGCAGTATCTCTATTCCACTGAAGAGGACGCTGACCTTGGCCAAGGTCATATGTGTACCTTCATCACTATGTTGGGCTCTTGGTGGACTATGTGCTTACAGCTGGTCCCTGAGGAGCTAAAGAACATACACTGTGGAGACTCGCCCTTGCCAAACACATAGCTCCGAGGGCCATGCAGCTGCTTCTCCCCTGGTTCTCACAGCACCCCAGTTTCAAACCTAACCTAAAGTGGAAATGTGCACGTTTGTGTGTATATATGCATGTGTGTTTGTGTGTGTGTGTGTGTGTGTGTGTGTGTGTGTGTGTGTCTTAGTCAGGGTTTTACTTAGAGGAACAGAATAGATATAAATATAAGGAACGGATATTAACACAAAACACACAATCTATAAGAAATTGTAAGATTGGCTTACAATAGTCAGCCACAGAGTCAGATGAGGAAGCGCGCACAGGGCGTCTGCACGCTCCGGACTGAAGAATTCAATCCCGAGGTCTGGACTTCACTGCAGCACTCTGTGTAAGTCTCTGTCAGCTGATGGGTCTGCGATGGAAGACTGAAGTGTCTGTAGGCGGACGCTGAAGAGTCTGCGACGGATGGCGAAAGATCTAAGCTGGAGGCCGAAGAGTCTGCGCTGCAAGCCAGACAATGAAATCCAGTCTGAATGCGAAGACTGAAGCTTCTCTGACGGGGTGAAGTGTTGACTCCTTCTTCAGCCCTTTAAAAAGTCTTTTTGTGCTCATTCTGACTTGATCTCGTTCTAGGGAGAAATCCAATATATCCTAGGTGGGCCCTGGTCATACTCCAGGGAAGAACCAATTGTACCCCAGAGTGGGGCTCCCACTAAACAGGGAACCAGGCTGCTGAGTCATTCAGCCAAGTTGACATATTGTATCAACCACTACAGTGTGTGTGTGTGTGTGTGTGTGTGTGTGTGTATGAGTGTTCATGCAGGTACCCATGTGTTCATGCATATAGTTGTGAATGCATGCGCAGGGGGAATCAGGGGGTATACAGTTCATTCACTGAATGTTTCCTGCTCTCCAGCCTCTCAAGGACTCTGCATAGGGCTGCTCTGTAGGGCTGACTTTGTTGCTTCCTGCTTACCTAAATAGAAAAACAAAAGCCAGTTGGGCTTTCTCCAGTGGGGTCTCCAAAATGCCAAATATCTGAAATCTAGAAGCGTTCCACTGAGCTCTGTCATGGCATCCACTGTGTCCTCTTCTCTCTAGAAGATTATTCCACATCTTCCTTCTTTGAGTTCTGAGTTCCTTGATGGCAGACAAGGAGGTTCTCAGCTGCCCCTCAGGCTGGCACAGGCTTAGGCTCACTGTGAGGAAAATGCATCTACAATGCATTTCTGCTCCTTCATGGCATGGGGTCACTTGTGTGAGCCCGCAACTTTCTATTCCACATTCTATACATTTGAAGTAACAGTGGGTTTCTTTCTCAGACCAGAATTCCAGTGCCCACTGGAGGATCATTTTGCAAACAAATTGGGCCTCATCTCAGTTCCCCCAAGTAAATCACAAGCAAGTGGTTGAAGCTATGTTAGCCTCAGTTTTCTCATCTGAAAGCACAGGTGATAATGCAGGTCAAGGATCCCTTCCTTATCCGGAATGCTTGGGACAGAAAATGTTTTGAATTTGCAGTTGCTTCAGACTTGGAAACATTTGCTATACCTGAGAATTTATAAACACAAAATTCATTTGTGCATTATATATACCTTAGATACAGACCGAAGCTAGTTTTATACAATATTTTTAGTGCACCCACATTTTTACTACAACCTATGTTTAGGTGAAATTTCCCACTTGTGGTACCCTCTTGGCACTCAGAAAGTGGCACATCTTGGAGCAGTTCGATTAGGGTTGTTCAAGCTGTAGTGCCTGAGCCAAAGGTGGATGGAGGACAGAATGAGTTAGAGTGCAGTCTGCACCAGGCCTGGTAGGTGTGTGACTGGTGTGGCCAGTGCAGGTTGTTGCCACTGCTATGCCGTGGCACCTGCTCAAGCTGGTTGCTTCCTCCTGGAGAGGACGGCTGGGTGCGTGAGCCTTACCCCTTTCTAGGACACTGACACCATCACCAGTTGGAAGCACCCTGGAAGACTTGAGGTACCTTTTGGACACTACTGCTGGAGCATCTGATATGTAGTCACTGCTATACTTTGTGCTTTCCAGCTTTCTGTGTCTCTGGGTAACATGGTCAGCCCCAACTTAAATCTTTGGTGGCTGGGAATCCACAAGATCACAAGGCAGGTGTAGCAGAATGGGTAGAACAGGTACTAATCATGGTGAATTCAATCCTGTATCTATAAACTATTTCCCCAGCCCCTATCAATGTCTGTTAATGCCACAGGAAACAACAGACGTTACACACCTCTCCATGGAAGAACACAGCACTATCTATAAATTAACCCAGCAAAAACATTAAATCAGCCTCTAGACAGGACCTCAAATTTCCATGATACCTAAAGAACAGAAAAGAATCGTAAGACCAGAGGATGCAACCAACATCCTGAAGTATACTGACACCAGTACAGCATGCAGTACCAGGGATCAAACTCAGGAGCTTGTGTTCACCAGGCAGGCACTTAGGCCACCAGGCTATCTCCCTAGCCTAACCATCAATTTTTAAAGCATGATAACAACATCAAGCTTAAGATTTCCTAAAGACATTTTAGAGAAACTCATCAGTATATATCAAGATTATAACATGATGCCCTCCATGTACCCCATGGAACAGTAAGGAGTAGGAAGGCAATAACTAGGGTGGGTGAGACAGAGGCCAAGTGTCCAGGGCTAGTGATGCTGAGTCCTCAGATTCATTCTATTAGCCTTTCTTCTTTCTTTCTTTCTTTCTTTTCTTTTCTTTCTTAAATATGCTTCAAATGTTCTATTACAAAAAAGTGTTTGGTAAAATGTTTAGATATTGTTAAAATAGTGTAACAGAGGGATGAGCTGGGTTGGCAATACAGAGACAGAGGTCTTGGCAGGAAAATTCAAATCGAAGCAATAAAAAGGTGGCAGCCATGAGAAGATGTGGGGGAGGAGCATTCCAGGCAGAGGACACAGCAAGCACCAAGTCACGGAGATGACTCGACACCATCGGGGATCACCTTGTAAAGCCGTGTAAAATGCCACTTACATATTTTCTCAATTATATGAGCAGCCAGGAGAAGATGCCTAATTAGCAACTGAAAATATAGCTTCTTTGAAAGCGATGCTAATTTTCAATTGGATTCTTCCCTGGCAGTGGAGATGGGTGTGCAAACCTTATGCTTTGGATTAAAATTTCAAGTGTTTGTAAGATTTTGATTAAAATTACTTTAATTAAAAAAATGTTAATTGCCTTATTGTCTTCACCACTTGCCGTCTGATTCCACCACTGGGATCAATCCCAGCACCTGCTGGAGTTCCACAAGCTGCTTGTTCAAGCAGCCGCATGTCAGTAAATAAAAGGAAAATAAAGTGTTTTTTTTTTTTTTTTTTTTTTTTGTATTTGTGAAATACTGCACCAATGCATGTAGTGTAAAATAGCCCTGTGTGGTCCCAGCTGAATAGTAAGAGGGTGATTTATTCCTGAGGTTCTGTTTCCATTTTTACTGTTTATGATAGCATATCAACTGAGCTTTTTGATTGAATTACCACCTTGTATTCAGGCTGGGACCATGCATTATTACATATGTAAGTATAAATGTTGATGCAAATGAGTTTTCCTAATGAAATGAGAGGCAGTTTATTTTTCCTTGCATAATGGGTGGTTCTGAGGACCAGATTTATTTTCTCAAAGTGAGTACATGCTTATTTTTCAATTTGTCATCCATTCTTAGCATGAGCACCCCAATAATTCAGATCTGCAAATCTTTGAGCTTTCATATTTTAATGCAGATTTTTTCATTTTTAAACTGAAATCAATTTCAATGTGATTTATCACCAGAGAATTACCTTATGTAAAATGCTTAAGTGAATGAAGTAATAACTTTAGGCCTATTGGTTAGAGAGCAATTTTCTGTTTCTCAGTTCTAAATAAATGGTAAGTTCCCAGGTCACGTTTTCATTTTATTCATTACACTGTGTGCTTTAGTTATTACTGAGTTTTGGAATGTCTAGAAGCTTCAAATGAGCTGAATTACTTTTAAATATTACTGCATTTCATTGTATACAATTTGAGCTACTTTGCTGGGTGTTACTTAGTATTCTATTATCCTTTGACTTAAACCAGCTGGCCAAGTCTGGAGTTTATTTCACTCTTCATAAATTAGGATACTAACATTGAGCTCTAGGCTCTCTCTTTGCATATGAAATCAAGGGCAGCCTCCTTGCTTTGAAATCCTTGGAGGATTTGTTTAGTAAACAGTTGGCCAGCGATTGCAGTGGGAGAATCAAGTCGACAGAAGAGCAGTGGGGAGCAATTCTTGCCCACTTCTGAGAGGAGGCAAAGCCCCCATGTAAACAGAGCCCCCTGGTGAAATTTGCCAGCCAACTTTTTTAGAGGAATTGTCAGTGTGAAGATGAATTGGCCCAGAGTCTTGTAAGACGACTCAGTGTGAGTTTAGGAACAATAGCCACTTTCTTTCCACCAGCAAAAAAAAAAAAAAAAAAAAAAAAAAAAAAAAAAAAAAAAAAAAAAAAAAAAAAAAAAAAAAAAAAAAAAAAAAAAAAAAAAAAAAAAAAAAAGGAAAAAAAAAAAAGAAACAAAGAAAGACAGAAAGAAAAGAAAAGAGAAAAAGAAAAGATCACCTAGTAATAGTAACAGCAGTCCTATTTACCTATTATGCTAATACAATACATAATAAATGCATATAGAAATAGATTGCTGTGGCTGTGTCTAACACCCCCTCCCCCGCCCTGGCTCACATGGTCATAGGTGGAGATTTACAGGTGTACTGAAGTTGTGTGATGCTGGGATTAAGAATGTGATGTGAGATTTAAAAGTGTTATGTTGGATTAAGGGCATGTGACTGCCCAATCAGTCTACTGTTGAGTGTGGCCCTTGCTGAGGGTGGCATCACCTGAAACATCAGGTAACCTAGAAGAGAGCAGAGGGAGGAGCAGGCTGGTTTCACCCCTTCATTACTGTGTTGCTGCTTGCTGCCTTGCTGCCTTCAGCCTGCCATGCACGGTTTCTCCTCTCATGCCTCTCTGCCAACTATGAATGGAAACCTCTGCATGCTGTGAGTGATAAGAAACCTTTCCTCCTTAAATTGTGGGCATCATATTTTGACTCAGCAAAAGTAACTAAGATGTGCAGATGTATTGCATTAACATATAGAATGGATCAGAGAGACTTGCTGTGACTTCGGTATGGCTGGACTGTGTTTCCCAAAAGCCATGTGCTGAGAGCCTGGTTTCCCATGTAATGGTATTGAGAAGCAGTAGAAATTTTGGCAGACAACAGGCTACTGGGAGGTAATTAGGTAATGAGAGTTCTACTCTTAGAAGAGATTAATGTAGTTCTCAAAGGATGGTGTTAGTTCTCCTGACAGTGGGATTTAAAAAATTATTTATTTATTTGGTACAGGGTCTCACTACCCAGCTGGGACTCATAGTGATTCTCCTGCCTCAGCCTCCCTAGTGCTACTATTAGTGGTGTGCAGCACCATGCCCAGTTTCAGGGGCCAGCTCTGTGTGGGGCCTACATGGCATCTGGTACGGGGGATTGAATCCTAATCCTTGTGCTGGCCAGGCAGATGCTTAAACCTCCCTAGCTGTATTAGTTACTTTTTGCTCGTTGCTGGAACAAATACCCGACACTCAAGATGAAGGAAGGAAAGGTTTATTTAGCTCACAGTTCGTAGAGGTTTCAGTCCATATTCGGCTGGCCCAAGGCTGAAAGGAACAGAGTAGAGAGCATCCAGTTCATGGCAGAGGAACAGCAACAAAATGGCGGCAGAGGTAGCCAACCAACACAGCAGCAGAGCAACAGCAACAGCTGAGAGCTCCAGTCTGTCTGTCTCTCTTTATATTACATTCAGGCTCTCCACCTTAGCTCCCACCCTAGGCTACACCCATAATCCCAGAAGTACTTCCACCCATAATTCCATCAGTACTAAAACCCATAATCCCAGGGATCATGGATCAAGTCTCAAACTCTAGAAGTCCCTGCCCAATGACTCCATGAGGCTTTGGGGGGACAACTAGACATAAACCATAACACTAGCCCAATAGTGGGAGTTTATAAAGTGAGGTCTCCCCAGGTGTCTGGCCCCTTCTCCGCACATCTAATTCCATTTTACCTTCTCTGTCTTATTGTGATGCATGCAGGACACCCAACATGCCAGTTTCAGGCTGTTTGGACCCTTTATTATTAGAATCGTGAGTCCAGAAACTTCTTTATACAATAGCCAGCTTCAGATATTTTGTAGTAGCCATGCAAAATGGGCTGACAATATTCCAGTTAAAATAATAATATTTATTTGTTTATTTAATGTATTTAGTACAGGGTCTATAGGATCTCACTATACAGATCAGACTTATGATCCTCCTGTTTTCAGCCTCCCAAGTGCTGGGATTGTAAGTATACCCTGTCCTCGCTTTATAATCTCCCCCTATTGGGCTAGGGAGGTTTAAGCACCCGCCTGGCCAGCACAAGGATTAGGATTCAATCCCTGGTACCAAATGCCATGCAGGCTCCACACAGAGCCACTACATCCTGTCTCAGTTACTGTCTTAGCGTGCCCCTGGGGGCAGGGCTGGCCCAGCAACCAGGGATCAAACCCTCATCCCTGTGTCTGCCTAAGCAGGTGCTTTAGTCTGCTGAGATATCTGGCCATCCCTAAAATAATAATAATAACAATAATAATAATATACATTTATTAAGCACTATATCCAGACCAAACATCTGATATCTCATTTAATCTCCACAACAACTTCCAGGGTAAAACCACTGTAGTTTCCATTACGCAGGTAAAGAAAGAAAGGCTAAGAGAAGTTAAGGAACTAGGCCAGAGCCACCCTGCTCACAGACAAAGGACTAGTGACTCAAAGCGACAGTCTGGCCTGAAATCATCTTACTTCACAAACATCCTTCTTCAGTGAGATTTCTGTGTGTACAACAAGGCTTCTGGGCTCAGCATTTGTTAAAATCCCCATGCCTTTCCTTCTGTAAAAGGGAAAAGAGTATGACACATGTAGTTAAATTCCAACTTTCAGGGGCTGGGGAGATAGCTCCGTGGCACAAGTGCCTGCCTGGCAAGTGCAAGGTTATGGGTTCGAACCCCAGTCCTGCAAAAACAAAACAAAAAACAAAAAATTCCAACTTGTGTTATCATTGGAGTGCTTGTACAGGTTGCTTAACCTCTGCCTACCTCAGTTTCCCCATTTACAATAGGGAAATGATTATGATAATCTTCTTACCATGAAGAACAAATGAACTCGGTGCATAGCCAGTGGGTCAGCGCCTTCAGGGGATAGCTGTCCTTAAACTAAAATCTTACACCACATTTATCCAGGTGGGAGACACCCCCAGGAGCTATTTTAAAGGGGCTTATCAATTTGCATTTCTAATTACCCTCTAACTACCTGCCTGGCCAGTCCTCTGAGGACTTGTGTGGTGATTGATGTGATACCACTTAGAAATCTGAGTTCCTCAGAAGAAAAGTTTTCTATACAATCCAGCTGGTGGCGTTACCATTTAGAGAACTCTGAAAACTGAACTGCACGGCTGATATGCTCGCAGGGAGTTGAAAGAGGAATTATCTTTTAAGGCTTGAGAATGTTGATATTCGCAAACACTTTCTTGCTGCCTCTCCTAGTACAGCGAACTAACTGCAGAGATAATGGGCGAAGGATGATATCACACCAAACAGCACCCTGTAAGTGTCCAGGCTAGAGGGGCCACTTAGAGTAATTAGGAAATCTTCAAGCAAGAGTTTGCTGAGTATTGCCTAACCGTTAATGTCTGCACTTTCTTTACCCTTGGTGTCCAATATGAGAAGTCTGATCTTGAATAATTATCTACCCACTGGCCTTCTGCAGCAGTGCAGAGCCCCCACCCCCAGTCTGGCTGTACGTGGTGGGCAGCTCCAGCCAACTTAAGCGCAGATGACAGGCAAGCACACATCAGTTTTGCAAAGTGGTGATGCTCTGGGTCCTGTTCATGCTCAGAATAAAGTACCAACCTCCTTTCCTGTTGCTGCCACTTCAAATGGCTACCCAGGTGTTTTTTAAGCTCAATGAAAATATTTCCTGTTTAAACTGGCCTGGTCTCCATCGTGGTCAAGGCCCCCCTGAGAAAACCTGGCTTTCTGTGGAGGATCCTTCAGTGTTCAGAAGTGTAGGTAGAATGGTCAGGAACTTGGTCTTTAGGAGCACAGGGCTGTGGTGAGGGGGGGGGGGCAGAGAAGGCAAGCTCAGGGCTGATGTCAACTCGTTTCTAATTCTACCTGTGGTACTGTCTATAAGCCTATTTTTGTGACTGAAAGAAAGAACTATTGTCTATAAATGCAATGATTTCCTCCCTTATAGAAAATTTAGGAAATAAGCCGGGCGTGGTGGCGCACGCCTGTAATCCCAGCACTCGGGAGGCTGAGGCAGGAGGATCCGTGCGAGTTCGAGACCAGCCTGGGCTACAAAAGTGAGCTCAAGGCCAGCCTGAACTGCGCAGTGAGACCCTGTCTCAAAAAGACAAAAAAAAAAAAAAACGAAAATTTAGGAAATATATAAAAATAGGAGAACACAGGGGACAAACTGTCAAAGATCCCACCTCCCACTGGAAACACCAGGTTTTTCTCCACACATTGTTATGTAATAAATATGATATCATGAAAGTAATTTTGTGTCCATTAGTTTTCTTATCCTTATCTCACAGGCACTGTCCCCACCCAAGCTTTGTTTAATGGCTGCATAATGGCTCAGAGTGTACCACTGCACTACCACTGTGTATAACCGGTTTCTAACTGTGACATGCAGAGAGCTCTAGCTGTTCCAAACAAGGCTGACTTGGCCACTGTCCCACTGAGCTGTCACCTCTTCACCAAGTACATATAGGTGTCGAAAATGTCTGAAACCCTACCAGGCCACTGCCCTAGAAGGCAAGGATTATAACTCTGAACTTCCAGAGCAGGGCTTCTCTGACACTTGATGGGAAAAGAAAAATAAATCCTACATAATTTCTTATGACTGTATAACATCCTCTTTGAGAGTTACCAGGGTTGACAAAAATGGATTATGGATTAAGTCAATGAGCCATGACAGAGCCATCATATCAGAATGACGTTCTGAAAAGCTGATCCACCAGATTTCCTGTACTTTGTTTTTAAAATGATTGTTTAGTGCTTGTTGCAAATCTTTGGCAGGGAGTGATGTAACTTCAACAGACAAGGCTTTTCCTTCCAAGTGAAAATAAGGGCAAGCCTTCCCTCAGCTTCCAAGTGCTCCGTGTACACGAATGAAAACATTAGCGCCACCACATGAATCCTTCTGCCCTCCTGGGTGCATCAGGACTCAGCTTTGGGAGAAACGCAGGGCAAGACAGTAGTTGTTTAGAGGGTGCCTGGTACCCCATGCACTGTGTGCACAGAGGACCCAAAGAAGTCCTCACAGTGAGAAACTTGGTATCCCTGAAATGCTGGGACAGGTCAGGCTCTATTGCACTTCCCCCTGTCCCCCTGCTTATTTCCAGGGGTCTTTTGTTCTGTACAGTAGTCCTCCTCCCTAATACCTTTAGTCTTTGGGAAGCTGCTGAACAGGCCATGACCTGGGGCCTAGTCAGTCATCTGAGGGCGCCTCTGAAGCTCTCCCAACTGCTGCTTCTTGATGTCACTCCTCTGGTTTTCTCTCTCTTCATTTTTCTTTTGTTCTTTTTCTACCCTTCTTTTTCTGCTTCCTGAGAACATTCACAGGCTTGGCTGCCTCACAGCCAGGAGAGTTGTAACTCCATGAATATTACTCTGCAGCTCAGTCTCCAGCTTGGCCTGTTGCAGGTTCAGCTTGAGAACAGGGACCTTTAATCCCTCAGGGCAAATTATAATCCTTAAAGAACAATAATAGGGTTTAATAGAGTTAAATGGAGAAGAACCACCCAAGTATATCGCTGTTTCAAATTTAAAACTATTTAAATTCCAAAGTAAACCAAATACAAAGAATAAAGGAACAACTTTCTAAATAGATCAGAGGGCATATTCACATTTTTTTCTGCTGTGTTATTTTTGGAAATTTTGCTTAAATCAAACATGTTAATTTCTTGGTACTGTGTCTTAGGCATGCATTTATTCCTTCAAGTTTAAGGAATATTAAGTTGATTTATCTCTCTATTCATTAACTATTTGACAATTTCAGTGTGCTAAGGATCATGCTGAGGAGACAGATTACAAGAGAGAGTAAAATCGTTCTGGTGTGTGCCCTTTGTTTTATTCTTTTTGTTGCCAGAAATCGAATACAGAACCTTGCGCTTGGGTCTGTGCCCTTTGGGAGAGTGTAGCCTAGTGAGATGCTGATTTTAAGTAAATTATCACACGTGCATAAATCATTAAAACCCACAGTGAGTGCTATGAAGGGTTAGCGAAGGTTGCTCAGGGATTTGATTTTTACCTGAGGTAGAGTGGGTATAAAGAAAGGTAGTCTTGGGAGTTTTCTTAACAGATTATGAATATTGTAGATGTACAAAATTTAACCAGGCAAAGGGCAGGATGAGAAGACAAATAATATCCTCTTCAAGGGCCCTCGGAAGGCAAGACACTGGGCTACCAAAGAAGCAGAAAGCTCATCAGAAGTGGCAGGGCAGGGTCAGAGAATGCAAGGGCTAGGTTTGGTCAGGTTATTCAAAAAAAACTGGTACTTTTGCGTGAGCACAAAAGGGAAAAGTAGATATTTTTAAATTTTCTTTTTTTAAAGTAGGGACATATTCAGATATGTATTTTAGGATCTTTGGGAGTCTGTTGTAAAGAAAGGACAGGGTTCAGGAAGGTCAGCTTGGCCAGGCTCCACATGAAAGACAGTGGCAACTCTGCCCCAGGTGCTGTGGTCCTCAGTGGACCAACGCAGGGGGAACTGACAAATCTTGGCAAGTCTGGGTGGAGGTGGGTCTGGTGAGGGCAAAGATCCCAAGGAGGAATTCTAGATATTAGCTTTAAGCAGTTGTGCGCATAGAAGGAAGATTCTGAAGCCCTGCAATCAGAGTGTTAACAAGGATCATTTAAGTACTGTCTACTGAAGACCACTGGTATCCGTAGCCACCTCCATAGGCATGGTCAGCTCTTATCCTCAGGAGTCTGAGCGATACGAACTACAGGTGCTATTTACAAACAGTGCTAATATTAGCAGTTACAGACTAGTCCTTATCACTTGTATTACAGCTTGCATTTTTTGTGATGGGAGATCCACATGTACGTACACCCCAAATTTCTATGCTATTCAGTGGCATTGGGCAATGAATATAAACTGTGGCCACTGAGATAGCTCAGCAGACTAAGAGCCTGCTTAAGCAAGCACAGGGAGCAGGGTTTTATCCCCAGCACTATATGCCTCCCCCCCTGCCTGGCCCCTGGGTGTGCTGAGCCAGCCACTGAGTCCAGGTGTGGCGCAGCACGCCTGTAGTCCCAGCTCTGGGGAGGCTGAAAACAGGAGGGTCAGTAGGAGTCTGAGCTGTGGAGTGAGACCCTGTACCAAATACATTTTTAAAATGTGGGTTCACTCACCAATCCCACATGGAGGCATTTACCTCTTTTTCATCCCACGTTGAGTCCTATTATTCACACTGTTCTCATAGAGCCTCAGGCTCTGCCAGTCATAAGAGATATTTTAACTGGATGTCTTATGAGTCATTTCAACAAATTCTTTAAAAGAAACTGTGTATATTTTACTTTTTTCTGGAAATAAACGATAGCATTTCATTTGTGCCACTATAAATCATGATAGATTTGCATATTCTCGATCATAAAGAAACATTATTTTTCTCTCGGTCTCTTTCTCTCCATTTCTCTTAGATAGGAAAATTAAGGTTACCGTACCATGGGATCACTTTCATTATCTTTAGCATACAAATGATCTTTTAAAAAGATTTTTCCCCTCTACATATGTACAGTATCAATGATATAATTTACATTGCATCCTTCATATTAACACTCTGATCCATCATCGCTAACAATGCAGGGTCTTTGTGTGAGGGGCTGTCGGACAAATGTTTTAGCTTGTGAGAAGAAAATTGTTAGCATTTGAATAGAGAATGGTACAGGAAGGATTAATAGCCTGCTTTGATGGATTAGAATGTAGGGAAATTGCTCAATATTAATATGAAAATGTTTGCGAATTGGTTGCAAGGTACCATCAATGGGAAATGATTATGTCTCCGAGGCCTTATCAGTTGAGACTTAACCCTTAGCAAAGACTTCCACATAAAAGACGGGTGAGAGGTAGGGAGCACCACTGGCCTAGGAGCTGGGGTGGAAACACCATTCACCCATGGAGGTCCTCATGTCACTTGGAGTGTCCTTTCTGTAACATTATACATCTCTACTTTACCACATCTGAGTAGGGATTTATAATGAGAGCTGAGAGTGGGCAATACATTATTTTTTTTTGTCACTTGGATTTTCTGTCTTTTAAAGAAAGCCTCGTCAGAAAGAAGCACAACTCTGCTGTATACAAAACTAAGCTCCTCTAACAGGTCTCTTTAGGTCTCTGTGCCATGGCTTCCAAGGCTGTAATTTGTAACGATGGCCAATAGATCAGAGAACATGACATGAAAGTGTATAATACTGGTGCCATCAAACACAATCATAGCAAGCCTCGTTTTAGAATGATACCCGAAAAGCTTTTTGGATGTGAAAAATGCAATTTTTTGGCAGAATGTGTGTTTGAAACACGTTAGGCATTAATTTATCTTTAAAAATAACATCCTAATGAAAGCTCAATCCATGGCATAATGGATCATAGAGAAACACTGCTTCCTCCCAAATCCTAACCGTGAACTGGTTCTCGTGGTCCACCAGTGGGGACTCCGAGGGCAGGGCTGCGGCATCCTGCAGCGGCATAGCCAGCTTGGACGGTCCTCCGGAGGGAGCTGACAGGCTGCGCAGTGGGGCATGCCGCTCTTGAAATCGGCACCGTGTCCTCCAAGAACATCTTCAGAATGTACATAAGAAGTCTATAAACTTCACAACGGTCTTCCTCAAAGCACTAGTGTTTGGAATGAGATCATTCTTTGGCCTGAGGGCTGTTGCATATCTGATAGTCAGGCTGTTTAGCAGCCACCCTTTCCTGTACTCGGTGGACTTCAACTTCAGTTGTGACAACCAAAAAATACCTCAAACATTCCAAAATGTTTCCTGGGGCATGTTGCTTCTACTTCCAGTGGATAGCAAATAGGCTAAAGAAACTTAGAAGTAATCATCTTAAGTAGATAGGGCTAGAAACTGAAGATGTATTTGCATTAATTTAAACCTTTCTTGGGCTGAGGAGATAGCTCAATAGAATAAGTGCTTGTCTGGCAAGCACTAGGGCCTGAGTTCAATCCCCAGTTCCACTAAATAAATAAATAAATAAATAAATAAATAAATAAGCATGGCTCATTGTGGTATTTGTACTATATGCAATGTCACATTATACCAACAAATATGTATAATTTTTATGTTTGTATCAGTTAAAATAGTATGTGTAATTTATTTTTTTTAATTAATTATTTATTTATTTATTCATTTGGTGTAAGATCTCACTATGCAGCTCAGACTCCTAGTGGACCTCCTGTCGCAGCCTCCCCAGTGCTAGGATTGCAAGCATGTGTCACCATGCCCAGTTTCAGTGGATGGCACAGCATGCAGTACTGGGGATCAAACTCTATTCTTTGTGCTTGCCTGGCAGGCACTTAGGTCAACAAGCTATCTCCCTAGCCCCAGTATACATAATTTAAAGTAATTTAAATTTGTTTCTCCTTAAAATAGTGATATTCTATAATGTTTATATATTTTAGAAAATAATAATATGAGCTACAATCAATAATCAAATACCTGGCATCAAGTGCCTTAACACCATCACACAATTCCAGAAAAACCTGATGAATTAAGTAATGATTCCCACTTAACACACAAGGAAACTGAGGCTTTTAAATTACTTGCTTATGAAACAGTTGGCTTTGGTGGCAATGCCCTTGACCATCTCTGTGGCCTTCCCCCCACACATGAGCACTGTATCCCTGCAGTTTGTTGGTTTCAGCCTCCTTTGTGACTTTAAAAAGGGACTCTGCTCACTCTGCCTGATTCCTAGAAGGTTGGAGGGTCACCAGCCAGCAAAGCAGGTTAGCAGAGTATGGGATGGGAGTGTGCCATTGACTGCAGTGCCCTGCTCCGCAGATGCCGGCGACAGTGAGCTGCCGGTGTCCTCCCGGCCACATTCAATTGGCATCTCTGCCTCCACATCCTTGGCTCCATGGCTCCCTCCTGCAAGACGCAGAAATCAGAGTGTGCCTGGAAGCCCAACGATGCCTTGGATCTTCCAACTTCCCCAGAGCCTCTATAGATGAGCAGCAACCCTTTATCTTGGGCTACTTGCCAGTGGCTTGTTTATTCTAGCGTGTCAACTCACAAGTGGATGTCTACAGATAAACGCGGTGTTGCATAGATTTCTGGGGGTTTACAGAAACTACAAGATCTCTCACTCTTCCCTAGATTGCTAATCTATTTCCAGAGGGAAGGTTCTCCCAGAATTTTGACTCAACTCAGAACAGCACCTGCTTCACAAAAAGAGAAAGAAACACATCCTGGGACCTAATTTGTAAAAATGAGCAGTTATAGTGACCAGTGAGTGGACACCAGGGAGAGTAGGTGACAGTTTCCTGGGGCCCAGCACTCTGCATTTGAGAGAGCTGACAGCTTGCAAGGCTGGCCTGTGGCAGATGTGTCCCCACATGCCCCTGGGATTGGCAGCTTCGTTATTGCTGTTGTCAGTGTTTGTGGAGCACCAACCCAGCGCGGCAGCCAGACCTTTCGCAGGTAGAAACGTTCATCATAACCTATTAATTCCCAGGTGAGGAGGAGTCAAGATAGAGCCCCTGCCCCTCTTAATCCTGCCACTGTGATTCCTGCCTTGCACCGCCTTATTTGTGGCAGGAGAGGGCCACCCTTTGCCCTGGCTGGTGGTTATTGTGGCCCAGCTTCTCCCTCTCTTTCTTGTGAATTAAAAACTTTCCCCTGAAGTCATAGTTGTCGGTAGTTCTGAAAGAATTCAATAAGGCTTCCCCTTGCCGCTCCAATTCCCTATCCATCCGCCCCAACTTCATTCTCTAGAACAACTCTCATTTCTTTCTCATGTACCTTTGGGAGCTGATTTCCTTGTTTCTAAACAATATGTTTGTTTAGAAGCAAACTTTTCTAGATTTTAGTTACTAAATATTTCTATTTTTATAGGCTCTGATTTTTTTTTTTTTTTTTTTTTTGGTGGTACCAGGGATTGAACTCAGGACCTTGCACTTGCCAGGCAGACATGTATTCTACTGAGCTTTCTCCCCAGCCCTAGGTTCTGATTCTTATGGCACTTTTTTCCACCACCATGTCCAATACATGCCTGGCAACACTTAGGCCCATTTCCATCTATCTTCTTTCCAGTAAATTTTTATGTAGAACAACTGCCAGTGTTAACATCATATAAATATGATGCATAGCTGATTATACTATAATAATATTTGCTTCTTATGTAACTTTCTGTCTTCCTTAAGCTGTGCCCTGCCTTAATTTTTGTGTGCCTTAGCCACTCACCTGCAGGCCCTCATCAGAACTGTGAATAGTCTCTCAGAGCTTAGGGCACATCTGTTCATTTAATCAGCTCGGGTTCTGGGAGTCATTCTTCTGGGCTTCAGCTCTGTCCTCATTATTCTGCCCAGCCTGCACTCTCTGTTCCCAAGACTTGGTGTCCTGAGACATTCTTCCACCTTCTTCCTAGAGTCCCCTTATTATTATTTTATTTTTATTTTATTTTATTTTATTTTTTAGAATTTTTTATTTTATTTTTTTTCTTGTTTCAGAACCTTTATTTGTTTATTCACTTATTTTTTATGGCCGGCTCAGCCCGCGCCCTGAGGGCAGGGCTGGTGCAGCATGTGGTGCCGGGGATCCAACCGCGGTCCCTGAAGCCGCCCAAGCTTTCCTAAAGGTGTTCCTTTATCTTTGTTCAGACTGTGGGATCATGGGATATGTAGTTTTTGATACAAAAAATGCCATTAAAAAATCACTTCACTCACAAATGTCAGGACTGCAAATGACCCCTCTTTATAACATCATAACAATCCCTTATTGTGTGTCCTATTTTATTGTCCCATAGACACCCATGTGTTTTTAGAGTCGTTAATTTTTTAAAGCTCTCAGGAAGCATTGAGAATGTTCCTGCAATCTATCACTCACTGACTCTCAGGATTGGTAGCACGCCACTCAGCCCACAGCACTTGGCAAGTGCTGCCATTACCATGTGGCACTGAGGGAGGTGGGCAGACATCGCAAGTCTTGCACTGGAAGAAGCTGAGCCTAACCTTGAACACTGGTCATACATGTTCTGGCTCCTGATGTGACAGAGTTCGGGAGACTAAGGAAGCTTGTACCTGTAGCCCTAGATGAACTTACCCAGAATTTTGCATCACTGACTACTTCTAAATGGAACCCCGAGCCTCTGCACTGAGGTACATCCCAATATTTTTATTTTGAAACAGCACCTAGCTAGGTCACTAAGTTTCACTGACTGAGCTCAGACTTTCCCTTCTACTTCCTCAGCCTTCTGGGGTTTTTTTTGTTTTTTTTTTTTTCAGGACAGGGGTTTGAACTCATGACCTTGCACTTGCCAGGTAGGCACTTGTGCCACAGAGCTATCTTCCCAGCCCTGTCCTCAGCCTTCTGAAGTGCGGGAATTACAGGCACACACTTCTGTGCTTGGCTCCAACACACTGCTTTTTGTGTCAGTGCACATGTGTATTTCATATTGTATGGTTTTCAGTATGAATCATAAAACAAAATTATTGTTGTTAATTAAATAATATTCAGAAATAATTAAATATTAATTAATGAAAATTAAATTAAATATTTCAAAACAATATTCCAAAATTCAAATCAAATCATGAGTCTAACTGTATCTCTGACTTATAATCTATTTAGAAGACATGGTATGATATTTGCTGCTAGTATTAGACACTGTAAAAGAAAAAAAAAAATATATATATATATGTATTGTCCTAGTTACTCTTCTGTTGTTGTTGGGACAAATACCTGACAGCCAAAATGAAGCAAGGAAAGCTTTCTCTAGCTCCCAGTTACTGGAGGATTCAGTCCATATTTGGCTGGCCCAAGGCTGAGTGGAACAGGGCAGAGAGCATCCATCCAGTTTATGGCAGTGGAACAGCAATAATCGCAACAGAGACAATCAACCAACCAGGGCAGCAGAGAACAACAATGAGTCTGTCCCTTGGTCTCTCTTTATATTACGTTTAGGCTCTCTGTCTCAGCCTAAATCCCAGCAGTCACACCTGTAATCCCAGCAGTGCTCAGACCCATAAACCCATCAGTACTAAACACAAAATCCTGGTGGATCATGAGTCAAGTCTCAAACTCTAGAAGTCCCCACCCTATGATTGCATGAGGTTTTGGGGGGATAACTAGACATAAGCCATAACATATATATATATATATATATATATATATATATATATATGCACAAGAGAATTAGGATATAGATATATAGCTACTTTAGCTGAGTTTATTGAGAATAAAAGTTTGTACTAATGTTGTTTAGACAAGATATCAGGTCTGTATCTTGTTCTCTGAATATCCTGAAGACAATATGCATTGTATTAATTATTGTAATCATCCTACTAACTTGTTTTGAAACTATTTCATTGCTATTTTATCCTTTTCTCATTAAAATGAATAAAAATACATACAAAAATATTGTATGGTTTTCTAGTTTTTGGTACTCTGCATGGTAATTCAAGGAAGCAGCATATTTCCATAGCTTAGGATCTGTGAAGGTCTTATTTGTTTGTTTTTTAATTTGTTTATTTATGGAAGGCTCAGTCCATCCTGGGAGCAGGACTGGTATGGCACGTGGTGCCAGCAATCAAACCATGGTCCCTACTTGCTTGCCTAAGTCGGCCTAAGCAGGGACGTTAGACTGCTGAGTGGGCTGGAGATATAGTTCAGTGGCACAGTGCTGGCCTGGCAAGTGCAAGGTTGTGAGTTTGGTTCCTGGTACAAAAAAAAAAAAAAAAAAAAAAGCAATCTAGACTGCTGAGCTATCCTGTTCACACATCTCTGAAGGTCTTGTGGTTTGATTCCAGTCAGATGCTCTCCCCTGCCCCTCCCTGTTATGGTTTGTGTCTAGTTGTCCCCCCAAAGCCTCATGGAGTCATTGGGCGGGGACTTCTAGAGTTTGAGACTTGATCCATGATCCCTGGGATTATAGTTTTTAGTACTGATGGGATTATGGGTGGAAGTACTTCTGGGATTATGGGTGTAGCCTATGGCGGGAGCTAAGGCAGAGAGCCTGAATGTAATATAAAGAGAGACAGAGAGACAGACTGGAGCTCTAGCTGTTGCTGTTGCTCTGCTGCCGTATTGGTTGGCTACCTCTGCCGCCATTTTGTTGCTGTTCCGCCGCCATGAACTGGATGCTCTCTGCTCTGTTTCACTCAGCCTTGGGCCAGCCGAATATGGACTGAAACCTCCACAAACTGTGAGCTAAATAAACCTTTCCTTCCTTCATTTTGAGCGTTGGGTATTTGTCCCAGCAGCGAGCAAAAAGTAACTAATACACTCCCCAATCACTCTGCCCCCATCAATGGAAACCAATTCCTATAATTATGTTTAACACTGGCTCACCCAAAGAAACTGACTTTTAGCCACTGGCCAAAAAGTCCTGTGCACATGTCTTACTGGCTGAGAAGTTTTTGTTGTTAGAGAAGGATGGGTTTGATACCCAAATAAGCAGGAAAGACTATCCAACCTACACCCGCATTCAGACACTCCCCTGACCTTCATTCTGCCTTTTCCTGCCACATTAGGAAGCTAGTGCTCTTGAAGAGATGATAGGCAAGGGGAGGTAAATCCAGAAAACAGAGTTTAACTGGCTTGTGTCAGAACTGATGAACCATTTTCAGTTTCCAGGTAGAGAAAATAGCAAATGCAAGGGCCCTGTGATCCTTTGAGGCTCTGTTTCCTCAACACAGTTTTTCTGGGTAATAGCTAACTAATTCTTATCCAAAATTCTTGATGAAGTGTTCTGGGTTAATGTAGTTTAAATAGAGCTTGAAAAGCACCTTCTGTATGCTTTCTCTTACTCCAAAAAGGGAAAAAGAGTGGCTGGACAATTGGATATTTTGGCCTCAGGAAACAGCTTAGCTGCAAAAGCCGTGCTCCAGAGGAAACAGGGAAGGATTTAGACAAGGGGGCTCAACTTGTTTCTTAGCTGGCTCTGTCCTTCATGTCTGTGTGACTGGGGTCACTCAGCACCATTGACTCTGTCTCCTCACTGCAAATTGAGATAATATAAAGTCACACATTAACCTATATCCCAACTGGAGGGAGTATTGAAAAGCATTTTGTAATAAGATATAGTGTGCAAAAGACTCTCGCAAACCATGAGGTGTTAAATGCATGTTCATTTTTACCAAGTTAATTTCATTTCTTAACATTTTTTTATGCCAACAGGTAGTACTGTCACACAATTTCCTCTCAGAGGTGCATTTCTGTAGCTCATTTTCCCATACATGTCAAAGAAAGAAACTTTCATTCCTTAAACTCAGCCTGCATAAAATTAAATGTGTGTAAGTGACTGTATTAGTCAAGGCATTAGCTTACAAATGTGAAAGTGGACTTTATTACCTTAAGGAGAAAGGGAGGTTTGTTCAAAGTTTACCAGGGTGAGTATATTTGATCTGCAATATAGTTAGTAACTCACAGGGCCTAGCACTGTACAGTCGGAAGGGAGCTAGAGCAGGTACTGGGGTCCTCTATTGTGGGCAGAATTGATTCGTAGGTTTTTGGGTGATGGGGAGCGCTGCATAGGTACCAAGGGAACAGGCAGCAGGTAGATATGGCTGGGAGGTGGGGGACAGGAGCCATTTACTAAGGGAACCAGAGGTACCTAACCCTAGCACTGCTCAGGCTCTCAATGCAGCTGGCAGAACATCAGTCCGGGTTGGGTGAGAGGCTAGAGAAGCAGGTTCAAGAAGGATATGGAACGCCAGACAGCGGGGATGACACCACCACCATCTTATTAAACATCTTTCCGGGAGGCCACTGGCATTGATTCTAACCAGTATGGGGTGGGATGTCGGTGGGGCCAGGCCAGTGTGCATGCTCCTTGCCACAGCAGCAGGAGAAGGTGGTACACAGTCAGTCAGCTTCCTGCCAAGAAGCAAAGGACTTTGGATGGTGAGTGTGCAGCATTCGCTGGACTGAGGGCTTCATGGTAAGACAAAGCTGCTTTGGGGAAGGCACTCTTAGATCCGTTTGATTTTCACAGCTCAACTAGAGAGGGATTCTGCGCCATCGTGAATTCATGGAGTTGCTGCTGCCACCTTCCTGGTTGTTGTTGTCATTATCATCATCGCCACAAAAGACATTTAAAGACACTGAGAAGATCCACAGTGCGTTACACTGCTAAAGGTCACCTTGGACTTTTTTCTGACTATGGCACTTTTCTTCTCATTAAAATATTTGACAAGGATTCTTTGCATGGATGAGCAACCCCAAGTATCCAGTGCAGTGCAGTCCTTACTGAGATGTTGCACTGTCATAGTAAATAATTGTGCTGCCAGCAGAAAATCAATGGCTGTGTCACACACACACGTGCACACACACACACACACACACACGTATAAAAATTGGCTATTCTTATAGTGATGGTGCTTTCCCCAAGAGATTGTATGATCTCTTTAGCTTCCTTGGGAGTGGCCTAAAAAGCACAGGTTGCATCTTTATTTATCTCTATATCCCTGTTGCACCTGGCATGGAGCTTTGCTTGTAGCTGATGAGTATAAATGCCTGTTGGGCTTGGCAGTTGGGAGCAACTACACACAGTTATAGGTATATGAATATGATCTAGGTCCAAAAAGTTGTAGGCAGAAGACCAAAAATAGTCCTTTGAGACACAAGTAGGATAGCCAACTGTTGTCGTTTGCCTGGGTCCTGAGGCACGGAGGGAGACCAGTGTCCAGGACCCATGTCTCTCAGATATAACCCAGGGAAGTTAATAGTTCCAGATATCTGTCTGAACACCATGTACCGACTGTCTGACTCAGGTTTCTATTTGTAAAAGGTGGAATAGTGACATATTTAATGTTAATGTTGGAAGTTGGAAATAAACAGCTTAATACATGTTAAGTACTTAGAACTGTCAGATGATAGTATCTTCTTGGACATTAACAAATGGCAAATTCTTATAATAATGTTGACAATAATGTCCCTTACCAGAGCCCAGAAGATGCTTCTGTGACAATTCTTATCATTCATAACTTAAATATATACATAAGTCTTGGTCTATTTTCTGTTGCTATCAGCAAATGCTGTTGACTTGCTAATCTTTTTAAAAATCAGACATTTAACAGCTTACAGTTCCAGGGGCCAGAGAATCCTGGCACCCGGTGAGGACTTTGGTGCAGCATCTCAAGGTGAGGACTTTGGTGCAGCATCCCGAGGTGAGAACTTTGGTGCAGCATCCTGAGGTGAGGACTTTGGTGCAGCATCCCGAGGTGAGGACTTTGGTGCAGCATCCCGAGGTGAGGACTTTGGTGCAGCATCCCGAGGTGAGGACTTTGGTGCAGCATCTCAAGGTGAGGCGGAATGGGCTGCCAACTTGAGTTCCTCTTATAAGAAAGCTACAGTCCTCCATCGACCCCACCCTCGTGATCTCATCTAATTCAGCTACTTCTCAATGACCATCAACACATGGCTTTAGAGATGAATTCCCAAACATGAACTTTGGGTGAACACTTTCACAGCACTGCAGCATTTAGACAGCAGCCATTTGGCTCCCAAATGATACTGTTTTAAAATTGGACAAACCACCATTACTACCATTGATAAATAGCAGGCTGGGTTATAAATCTTGTTGTGTAAAAACATCTATAATGTGTGGTGGGTAGAGACTTGTTCTAGGAAAATGCAACTTGAGATGAGCAAGGTGATTCTACTCTTTAAGTGGTTGATGTAATATCCGATGCTCTCTCTACCCTACTTCCTCCCAACACTGTGCCAGTTGTTACTGAAGCTTCAACATTTCCCAAAATTGCCTAGTAAAAAAGGACAAGGGGGTAGGAGTATTGAGCAACCATAGTCTCTTCTACCTAAATAAATACTCTTGAAATGTCACCACAGCTCTGATCTCTTTGATTTTCCCCTGATGGAAACATTCCTTATCCCCAATTTCATGGACAGGCTTAAATCAATGTGTAAACAGTTTGCTATCACTAGGACCCGATTTCTCCATCTGAGTGTTCAGAAGTCTTTAGTCCATGTGTAAAAGAATGTAGAGGCCTTATCGTCTTACATGGAAATCAGGTCATGTGCCGAAAAGCGAGACCAGGCGGAATGATTGTGGTCTGTGAAGCAGACTTGCTGGTTTTCTCAGCCAGTGTTCTGCTGAGCTGGTGCAGCCTCTCCCTGATAGCCAGGCCTCGCTTTGAATTGGGTTTCAGCAATGGCCGCTCACATCATTGTGAAAAAAGGGAAATCAGAGTGTTTTGTCTGTGCTGTCAAATATTCAAGGGCCGAGAGATGTCTCTGTGGCTGAGTGTTAGCTCTCTATTAGGTGAACCCAAGCCTTTTCCTCTCTTTAGACTATGAAGTGTATTAATGACCAGTTAAACTCTTAGAAGTGTAAGATAGGTGCAGTGCTTTCTTGTTTCCTCCTGCTTTCAGAATAGAAAATTAAAGCAAGATGAAGCAAATAAATATAAAACTTTAACAACTTTCAAAAAGAAGGCTATGACCTAGGATCAAGATCCATCTACATTGGTATTTCCAAGAGAAGGACACATGCCTCTGGGAGTCAGCGATACAATCTGGGGTGGAGTATTAAATAATAAGCAAAGCTATTATTTAATAGCTACTCTGGGATATTGGTCAATGGTAGAATGCAGGGCTAGCATATGTGGGGCCCTGACCTCTGTCCCCAGGGCTGCAAAAAGAAAACGATAGAGATTTCTGTGGATATAATGGGACTTCTTTCTAATTTCTTTAATGCTTCCTCTTCTACCTGGGAGAAGGCCTCACCCGGGTGCTGGTTTATCCTTAGCACTTTGCCAGCACCAGCAAGCTTACTCATTTGTAAGAATTAGTGACCTAAGGCTCAGAGTCTTCCACAAGCCACAGGATTGTATTTAATAATGTAACTTTGATTATTTTAAACTATATTTTTAACCCTTGCTTTCTTTTTCATGTGTTGTAGTGCTTACTGTTGTTAAATAACAGTCTATCTTTTTATCAGCTCCTCAGAGGCATGAGGCTTTGGATTCAATCTTGAGTATATCACAAGAAAAGAGAAAACATGTGCCTATTTGGGTTCTTTTGAGCTTTTAAACTGGGCCTGGTGTGACATACTTGTGATCTAAGCCCTGGGAAGGCTGAGGCAGGAGGAGCTCTGTGAATTCAAGGCCAGCCTGGGCTACACAGCGAGATCAAGGCCAGCCTGAACTACATAGTGAGACCTTATCTCAAAAAATAACAGGAAAAAAAAAGTTTTAAAAAGCCCTTAATTATAGTCATGAATCACTTAATGATAAGGATCTGTTCTGAGGTATGAGTTATGAAGCAATTTCAGCTTTGCGCAAGTATGTACTTACGCAACAAAATGTCTATGACAACACAATGATACAATTGATAGGGCTGCCATTTATACACATGACATATGACTAAATGTAGTATAGATGAGTTTATAGAGGTGTCAACAATGAAGATTGTACTTGAGTAGCCCAGTAGCCAGTTTTACTTGCCTATTTCTATACTACAAAGATATAGCACAGTTCTATCCATCTATTCACCCACTTACCTACCTATCTATCTATCTATCTATCTATTTTTATCTAGCCTTCCTACAAATCTTTTTGAGTATCTAGAATTTTGTGCTGAACGTTATGGTTGGGTAACAAAGTGTTTAGGGAATTTTAGGGGACATATGCAGTGAGTAAACAAACAAATACATACAATAATGTCAGAAGTAAAGCAAAGCAGGCAGGAATGCGTCTGGTGTAGATGAGGAATCCTGTGTTGCCATGCTGCAGATGCAGAGACCCGGCTCTCAGGGCAAGAGATGGGATTGGAGAGGTGGCAGGAGGTGAGTCACACAGTACCTCACAGCAGATAACATGATGGTTCTAGAGTATGATGCCATTTTTATTGACAGCCCTTCCTGCAGGCGATTCTATGAATGTACTATCTCAAGAAAGATGGGATAGCAGCATGGATCACAAGGGCAAGTGGGTGAGGGGAGCCTAAGGACCAGTGCCAGAAGGTGTGGTCTAAAGAGACTGCAATCTAAATCTTTAAATTCTTTAATCTATGCGAATAAAAACCAACACAACCTTCTCAGTAAAATCCTGATAAGGACTACAGTACTGGGGTCCCATACAAGTTTCTTTTGTCTTGACCAAAGGAGTATCCTTGGTTCCTAAGGCTGGCTGCACAGTAGAATAACCTGGGAGACTTTTAAAGGTTATTGCCCCACCACTGTTCAGGGCACTTTCTGCATCGCTTCAATCAGTGCGTAGAGATGGCATCCAGGCAACAGTAAGCGCGCCAGGTGATGCCCAAGTACAGCCAAGTTTGCAACCCATGAGCACAGCACAGAGCTTCCCAAGCTTTGGTGCACATGTGGTGGGGATCTTTCCAGAATGTAGATTCTGACTCACAGCTCTGTGGTGGGACCTGAGATGCCACATTCCCAAGAAGCTCCTGGCTGAGGCTGGTGCTGCGGGCTCAGAGACCACACTTTGAGTAGAAAGTTTGTAAAGCAGGGAGGTAAGATATGTGGAGATCTTTATTTGAACATTTTCTCTCTGGCATTTTTGAGCTGTAGGTGGATCAGCCATCCTAGATTTCTGTGACTCTTCTGGTTGTTACATAAAAGGTGCCTTATCCGGGCTACACTAGGTTAGCTAGGAAGTCAGGTAAGGCCTTGGAGCCTGGTAAATTTGTCATAAGAATTAAATAATGTGTGTGCAGATGTCCACTGTAGTACTTTAGTGAAGAGATAATTGCAAAAGTGTGTGATAGTCCAATGATAATAATTTGGAAAGTAAAGGCATAGTGTGCTACATCTTTAGACTTACTATGATGGCTAAAGCAAGAGACTGAACATGCCCATGCCTTTTAGAATATAGAGTAGGGCATTAATTGAGAACCATTTAGAAAAGCTGTTTGGCAGGCTCTAGTCACCTAAAACACATGCATTACTTTTTAACCCAGCAATTTCCATCCTGGGTATAGGGAAAGGGATGCATGTTCAACAAAGGTATGTACAGCTGCTTTATTTAAAATAGTGAGAAAGGGGCTGGAAAGATAGCTCAGTAGAATTAGTGCTTGCCTGGCAAGCACTAGGTCTTGAGTTCAATCCCCAGTACTGCAAAAACTAAAAATAAATCAACAAAATAAAACAAAACAAAATAGTAAGAAAGTAGAAACAACTCAAAAAATTCCATTAGTTCATTGGATACAGAAATTGCACACTCATAGAATGAAATATTGCAATGAAAATAAACTAGCTATTGCCACAAGTAGCAAAATGGATGAACTTCACAAACATAACAGTAAATGGAAGAAGTCAGACACAAAAGAGAAACTGTAGAATTTCATTTAACATTGAAAAGAAATTCAGGGCTGGCAAGATAGCCCAACAGGCTCAGTACCTGCTTACGCAAGCTCAGGGACCAGGGTTTGATTCCCAGCCCCACCCACAGGCCTGCTGAGCTGGCCACTGAGTCCAGGCATGGTGGTGCATACCTGTAGTTCCAGTGCCAGGAAGGCTGAAAACATGAGAATTATGAATCTGAGCTACATAGTGAGACCCTGTACCAAATACATAAGAAAAAACCAATAAATAAATGCAAATGAAATTAAAAAAAAAAAAACAATGAAAAGGAAATTTAGCCCAGCTTGCACTGCAGAGGTGGAAGTCTAGAGAGTGGTAGGGTAACTAGAGATTGCCTGAGGATGTAGCTGTTCTCATCCCTCAAGCAGTGGTTAAACTAGGGTGCTTTTTGCCTTGTAAAAAGTGCATCTGACCACATGGTACTATTTATGCACATTTCAGTATTGATAGTATACTTTAATAAAAAGTTTCTTACACAAGACAAAACATTAGGAAAATAAACACAGGGAATTAATTTGTGTTAAGGGACAACAATAGTTACAAGCTCAATGGGTCCCTGAAGGTTTCAGACAATTTGCAAATTATCTTAATGGCTTAATGGTTTCTGAGAGACTGGGGACCTCAAACATTTAAAAAGGCATCATTCTTCTTTGAATGGTTCCAGGGATCTCCCATCCCAAAGATACAGCACAGTGAACTTTGTGCAGGGGTCATTCTGGTTCCTGTCTCCCTGTCCTTTCCTTCTAGCTGGATATTCAATAGAGGGAAAACTTCTTTCCTCATCTCTCCAGGGAAAATTTGAGGCTTAGCAAGAGCAGAGTGGTTACTGAAAGTTGCCTAAAATTCTTTAGTAGTACCTGTCCTAGGATCTCCTTTTCATTGAGTCTTACTGCTACTACTCCAGTCCGTGCCCAGTTCAGAATCACCACAGGTATGCTCAGTCTACTCTCTTGGCCATTCATTTAGGTCTTACCTGGCACTTTTTATTATTTCCGATGACAGAAGAGTCTCAATTTGAGTGTCAAGACCTCCAGCTCACCTTGTTCAAATGAAACCATCAGGACGAAACCAGAGGCCATTTGAAAATCTTCTGTACACTTCCATTATGCCTGTAGACACTAACATCATGCCTTCCCGGAAACTGGTGATGTTCCTAATAGAGATTCTGCATGAGTGGAGGAAGCGCCTCTGGAAGAGCAATGTGTAGTGTTATGTGTGGATGAATATCAAGATGCTGCAGATCTCTCAGTCTTGTTACTTTGGAAGAAGTTATGGAAGAGAAAATTTGCCAAAGGTGGATTATAGGTGCATCTTACTGTTCGGGTAAGAACAAGACAATAGGAGTATTTGCTCTGGGAGTATTACATACTTGATGAAGTGCCTTATAGAGCTCTTCTGCTGGTGTGTGCAGAGGTGTCATAGTATAGGAAAAAGAAAGGGAAAGAAAGTGACAGAGGGAGGCAGGGAGAGGGAGAGGGAGAAGGGGAGAGAGAGACAGAGACAGAGAGAGACACACAGAGAGAGACAGAGAGACAGGAGAGAAAGAGAAAAAGAGAAGAGTTCTACCTCCATCCTTCCATAAAGGAAGCCATATCAAGCCAGCCCTCTTCTCCAGACCTGCTAATGATTCCCTTTCATTTAGAGTGAATTCCAAATCATCACAGGGATCCTTGTTCCCATTTGACATCACCTGTCTTAGCTCGCTGATGTAGCCTCCTACCATGTTCACCTTCTCTGTTCAGCGTGCTTCACTCATCTGGTCTCCTGTAGCCCTGACACTCTGTGGATGCATTCCCAACTGCAGTCTCTGTGTAGTCTGACCCCTGTGCTAGGGGACCCCAACCTTGCATACTAATTAAACCCTTGAAACCTATGCTTAAAGCTCCCATTTCTCTGATCCCTCTACTTCCTCTCTTCCAGCCTCTTTTATCTTCCCCTATTTTCTTTATTCCATGCTGCTTTCATGCAATAGATTACATGGCTTTCTTATTACTTGCTTTTATGTTTATTAACAGTTTCTGCAGTGGAAGGTCAGCTCCACCAGGTCAAGGGACCTCATGATGGTGTTGTTGGTTCACTGATGTAACTTAAATGCCTAACAAACATAGTAGGTCTGTCTTGCACATAGTAAGTGTTTGGGTTTCAATCTAAATGTCTTGAAAAAGTTCAAGCATTCAGAAGTGGGGCATACACGGACGACTGGATTATGAAGACACAAGCTCCATCAGTGTTTTCATTCATCGATGAGCTCATAGTTCATTGGGCCTTTAGGAAGTAGGGCCTAACTTGAAGCAGCAGGTGGCTGGGAGCTTCCACAGGGGTACATCTTGTCCCTGGCCCCTTTCACCCTGGCCCACACTCTTTCTCTCCACTTCTCAGCCACTATGAGGTAACCAGCGCTGCTCCACTGTATCCTCCCTGCAGTGATGCTCTATCTTACCTTGGGCTCTGAAATGGCAGTGCCAATAGGCCATGGACTGCCGCCTCTGAAACCATAAGCCAAAGAACATCTCTGCTCCTTAAAGCCAATGTTCTTAGGCACTGTGGTGTACCATGGCAACGGGAAGCCAACTAACACAGGAGGAACTCAAAAAGCATTTGTGGGATACTGAATGTTAAAGTGTCTAGAATTTCTGGGGCTTGGTGCATGTAGTTACTATTCTTACTGCTTACAAACACACAAATCACACTAAGCGATGTGGCCAGAGCTGAGAGAACTATCTCCTGTAGACATGAAGCCTGGGAAGAAACAGGTGTCATCCTGATACCATGGAAATGTATACAAAGGCAGGCTGAGGGGCTGAGCCTGCCTCAGGGTAGGCTCAGAGTAGGATGGCACCCAGCAGCAGTACGTGGCTACCCTTGCGCCACTCCTATGCTCATCTGAAGCCTCAAGCCGCTTGCCTCTGCACTGAGCACTCACGCTCCTAGGAACAGCAGTCCCCAGTGGTACTTAGGAGGTCTGAGCATATGTTCACTTCTTTAGTTTCTCTTCTTTTTTCTTTCACCCTCCATCCCTTTCTCTCTTCTTCCTCCTTCCCCCTGCCTCCATCCTGTTCTTCCTTCCCTACCTTCCTGCCCTATCTTCATTTCTTTTTTGTTCTTTCCATGCCTTTTTCTTTCATTTTCCTTCTTTTTCCCCTCCTTGCCTTTCTCCTTCCTGCCTTCTTTCTCTATTTTTTTTTTTTTTTTTTTTTTTTTTTTT